>PVKE010018057.1:0-20303 GCA_004027555.1 Craseonycteris thonglongyai
CCCATTTTATAAGTTTTAGTCATTGTGAAAGGCTGCACGTTATTCTGAAATTATAGAAGGAAAAAAAAAAAAAGACTACACTAGATAAAGATACTACTCTGCCTCAAAGTTGTTAGGCATCTTAGGCCTCCCTTGTTTTGTGCTATTTAGTTGCTCATTTTATTTTAAAGTGATTTTAATAAAATTAATGCATGTTAGACTGGAAAGGGATATTGTGAGTGTCATACTGCTGATGAAACAAGCATAGATACTTGGACTGATTTAGCCAAGGGCAGACAGAGGAGTGAGCGGTGGTCAAGAGCAATTTTCTTCTGGTTGTTACTGGGTTCCAGCATTAAATAATATATATGCCTATGTTTAAAGTAACTTCTAGGCTTTAATCAACAATAAAACTGCTATTTTATGACTAACTGAAGTACCCAAATATCCTCAAGCCATTTATTTTCATCAATGTTAAGCAATTTCCCTAAATTATATACCCAAACTTATATCCTTAGCAGTTTTTAAACATTTTTGTATTCTATGCTCTTATGCCATTTTTGAATTTCAAAAAGCTAATGCTTTTTGCAATTTTGGCATTGGGAACAAATGAAATAATGTTTCCTTTTATCTCTCTTTAACTAGAGAAAAAGAACAGAAGAGACTTAGTGATCCAATACGATGCCGGGTAGTGACATGTACTGTATTTCAATTCTAGTTCAACCACTTCCTAACAGTTTCTAAATGGGATACAGTGTACCATCACAAACAAACAATAACTTGGCATTAATTTTATTATTATTATTATTCACTATTTATTATTCTAATCTTAGATCAGTAAATAAGTGGACGTTTTTTTAAAGGGAATAATACTACTTTCTTTACCAAATTTTTTAAGATTAAAGGAGTTGGTGAATTTTAAAACTCCAAGGAATTGTCAATACATCTATATTTCTAAAACCAATATTTTGAGATTTAAACTATGATTTTTATATAATTTCTCATTTTTTTCTGTTTAAGGGACTTTATTTTGATACCTGTTTCATAAATCAGGCACAGTACTCACCAGTTAGAAAATACAAAATTAAATATGTCATGGTTTCTACTCTCAAAAAGCAATAATTTAAACTTTTAACTGAGAGATATTTAAACACAGATGAAATGTGAAATAAATGATGATACCAGCAGGATTCTACAAAAAGAATGTGTTATAATTATGTGAGTAAAACAATATGAATATAATGTGTACTGCATAGAAAAATTTTTGTAGATAGAACATTCCCATAATATTCACAACAATTAATATTTACTCAGCACTTTCTGTATGCCAGATAAAGAAATAATCATTTAGCAAATAATATTTTCTGATAACAATAATGATTCCCATTTTTCAAAAGTGGAGACTAAAGACCAACTATATAATTAGGCTCATACCAACAGATTATAGAATTTATCCAAGATCATACAACATGAATATGGCAGAGGTAAGGTTGAAATAAGCATAGTTTTATTCAAAAGCTTGCATATATAACTACGTTTAGTGAAAAAGACTGGTTGGAGTTAGTTTGTAATTAGAGGGTGTTCACTGAATCCCATATTGTTAGGAAATTTGTAATTTATTTTGTAGTAAAAGCAGTACTATATATAATAGCATTTACTTGTTATGTGATCAAGTTAAGGTTCAAGTTTTGGAGATCTGAGATTGTCTTATAAAATACTCTCTATTCCAACTCGGAAATTAAAAGCAAGAAGGAATGTCAAAGGTAATAAAGCTATAAAGCAAGGGTATCCTGTCTTTTGGCTTCCTTGGGCCACATTGAAAGAAGAAAAATTGTATTGGGCCACATATAACATACACTAACACTAACACTAACAATAGCTGATGAGGAAAAAAAGAATCACCAAAAAAAATCTTATGAAGTTTTAAGAAAGTTTATGAATTTGTGTTGGGCCACATTCAAAGCCATCCTGGACCACAGGTTGGACAAGCTTGCTATAAAGAAAACATAAGAATTTTTAATAATAAAAACAGATTTATGAATTAGCCTTTGCCTTTTAATTTTATATCGAGGTAAGAATTTACTGAATTTTTACCACTAACCTGTTTCTGTAAATCCAATATTATATCACTATTCTAACTTACCAAGTGATCAGCCTAGTCAGTCTAATACCCATCTGACACCATACATAGTTTTTATATTATTACTATATTTTCTATGCTGTAGTTTATATCCCTGTGACTGGTTTTATAACCGGTAATTTCTCATAAAGAGAGTATTTCAGGATGAGTGAGTTGTATATATTTTTTTCTTTATTATTACCATCTTCCTATCCTACAACAAAAAGTTGTTCCTTCTTAAAGACTATTTGGTGTAAAACACATTTGTATATGGGAATTACTATCATCTTGAGAGGCAATTCTTACTTTCAGTATTTTGATATCATTCTTGTCTTCATTGGTTTTGAAGTGCATTACAAGTGATTTGTTACTAAAGGAAAGCATGGAGTTTAAAAATAATTTTAAAAGGTTCAAATTATCCCTATAATTGTATTCTACTTGAATTCCAATCTGCTTTACTTGAGTGAGAGACAAAGAAAGAAGTACTAACAGCTTCGCACATCCTATGAATTTGGTTGGAATTGAGTACGTCCTAACTTGTGTTATAGCCCACAGTGAGTGACTACAATTCATGTGCTACATTTGTACTTTATTCTCCTTTAAAACTCTGTATTTGTTTCATCAAGCTGTGGATTTACTCATGGTAACGTGCTTCACGTGTGTATGCCAATTGTCATCATTTCTCTTTGCCTCTCTTTGATTGCAGAATATTACCCACTTGTGCATTCTCAGAAAATTCTATTACTTCTTCACCCTCACAATTGGATCCTTCACACAGGTATTGAAACATGGTCAGCACTCTCCTAATAAAAGAAAAAAATAAAGTTTCAGAAACAACAATAAATCAATCTTTCCTTGAATTTATATTATCTCTCTTCTTCCTCTTTCTTCTCGACCTCTTCTTCAAAGCCAGCATTGAAAGGCCTGGGTACACTACATTGGGCATTTCCTCACCTCTTACCACTTACTATTGAAAACTTTCCAGTCTGACTTTCAGTACTCTCTAGATAAAGTACTCCCTAAGGTCACCAAGGAACCTCCAACAAGTCACCAGACAAAATGGACACTGTTCAGTCGATGTGTAATGTGAATTTTGTCAGCATTTGGTACAGTTTTCCACTCTCATTCTAAAAACTCTTGTTTTCCTTGCATTCCAACACCCAGCATATGCCTAAGTTAGGCCTTGCCTTTTTGGTTATGTGCTCACCTCTCTACTAAATATTTGGTGTTCTGTAAGGCTTATTCATAGATTCTTTTTTCTTCTCATACTAAACATTTTACCTAGAAAATTTTATTTGGTTACTTCATATGTGCAAACAACTTTCAAATAAATATCTCCATCCTAGATCTCGTCATATATTTGGCGTCTCCGCTTGGATACCACCAAAACCAAAATTATACTCTTGTCTTCTTTCTATACCTATTTGGTCATATCCTATTCTCTCCTACCTGAATGGAAGGCCCCACCATCCATCTATGCATGCAAGCTGGGTATCTTGACATCTTTTCCTCAAATATTACAACCTATTTTCAATTGCTTACTAACTCCTGTCTATTCTAATTCATAAGTCCATATTTATTGTCTATCTCCAAGGCTAGCATTCCAGCCTAAGTAAGCAACCCACATCTCCATAAAAATAGCTTCTGACTAGTTTCTTTGTCGCCCACTCTGGTCCTCATCTATCAAGGTCTCCTCACTATAGACAGTGTTTATTTTGAATCATAAATCATCTCATCTTATCTACATTCTTAGAAGAATTCAATTGTGTATGTGTGTGTGTGTGTGTGTGTGTGTTCAGGATGGAAGACAAGTCTTAATGTACTCTGAAGGGTGTTGCATGGTGGCCTTTGTTTATCTTTCCAGCCTCAGCCTATATCTTTTTGTCCTTCTGCTAACCACATTGCACAAAGCACACATAAGAATACATGTCTCTTCCAAGAATGATAATTCATAGAATTCTTTTTTTTCTCCTCACATAGACTGTGCAATCAACCCTCAATTTATTATAATGAATTGTGCATAAATGACAGAATTACATTTATCTTCACCTGTTGAGAATAACCTTCTGGTAATTTAACTGCTTCTTTTAGATCTATACATAGTATTATTCTCTGTAGTTAGTTGGCCTTTTGCCAGAATGCATTAATTTTTAAACCCATTCACTTAACAGGCATTTATTAAGCACTAATCAGTCAGAATATATACATATTGACCAACATCAGTGGGAGAAAGTCAGGGGCCAGGGCCAGGCTCAGAAACTGATCCTACTAATGGGGTGGGAGGTCGGAAGCAGGAATGATGGCCCATAATATTGCAACAACCATTGTCATGTGTTCAGTATATTTCATGGTCTAACCACTCACATTTCAATCACATACTAAACTAATCACATACAAAACGGAAAGACTGTCACTTTCCTATTGCTTCCTCTACTATGTTTTCATCAGACTTCACTCTTATAAATCAACATTAAAGTGTTTTTAAAGTATCACTTTTGGAGAATTTGAATAAAGAGAGAATTTGCTTCTATACTAGCCCCAATGCCAACATCAGAGCCAGCTTAAATAAAATAAAATCTCAGCTCTTAAAGCACTTATTGTTTGTACTAAGATCATTATAAAATCTTGTCAATTATACTTAAAAAATATTTTTTTTAACTTTCTGTACTCGGGGAAACCAGGATGGTTCAACAGGTTGAGCACTTGCTTTACAGCCCTAGGGTCCGAGGATTGAGTCCCAGCCCTGGCCAGTGCAGACCCATATACTGAACTGAGTGTGCTTCCCAGGCGGGAGGCCCCAGTCTGGTTTCTGCCCTGCGGGTCCCCCACCCACCTATGAAGAAAAAAAACATGTTAAAAACTGATGATGTGCAACTATGGAGACTGCTCTGGGCTCTCCCCCTTCTTTCTGTTTTTCTCTGTCTCTGCCCCTCTCTCTCTCTGTCAAAAACAATAAAATAAATCTTAAAAAAAACAAACAACTTTCTGCTCTTCTATAAATTTACTGACATGACTACATTTCATAGGGTCATACCTGCTTTTATCTCTGATCTGATCTCTTGGCCTCTAGCCCTTTTTCCTTCAATACATTCTGCACATGGATGTTAGCATTATCTCACTGTTTTTCTAATAAAACAAATCTCTTTCACTGTGCTCCCGAAGTATCCAGTCTTTATACAGACTGGTATCTTCAAACATGATGTTTCTTCTGTCTGAACTCTCTGTCCCTCCTATTTTTTTCCAAACCTCCTACCCACACTTCAAAATTGAGCACAAGTATGACCTGCTAAGGGTTGTTTTCTTTCCCTGTACTCCCCAGAAAGAATTAGTCATTCCTTCATGATTGTTCCCAGAGCATACTGTTATTTCTTGAGCAGCACACTATTCTTTAGCTTTCAGTGCATTTTCAGTAGGCTACAAGCTCTTTAAGGACAAAAATTGTGTCTTATTTATCTGCACATAAAGTGCATTACCTTGCACACAGTAAGTACTCTCCCTGTGTACATTGACCAGACACAAGACAGGGTAGAATATAATGATTTAAAATATGACATCAAAATTTTATCTTGGGGAAGCTGGGATGGCTCAGTGGGTTAAGCGCTTGCTTTGCAGCCTTGCAGCCCAAGGATCAAATCCCGGCTCTGGCCCAGGTGGACCCATATGCTGATCTGAGGTGTGCCCCCAGTTCAGTTCTTGCCAGGACTATGTGGGAGGCTCCCGGCCCATTTCCTGCCCTGTGCAGCCCTGTGCCCACCTGTGGAGTGAAACTATATGGAAAACTAATGTCAACTATGAAGACTGCTCTGGGCCCTCCCACTTCTCTCTGTTTCTCTCTGTCTCTTTCTGTCAAAAAACAATAAAAATAAATCTTAAAAAAATTTTTTTTATCTAGCTTTTTTAAAAGAAGAAATGATTCTAAAACAAAAAATTAAAGTAACAACAAATAACTTAGATTAAAAAATGCTACGTGTTTATCCACAAAGAGCTCTTCCAGAATTCATTATAGAGAAAATACTGAAGAGGAAGGTTCAGAAATGGGGCTGGCTGAACAGACAACTGTCAGAATGCCTTGGCCACTTTTCCCTTTTGGGAAAATAAAAAGTAAACCTCTTATCAGGTCCATTTTCAGATACTTATATGAATCCCGAATAACACAGCTCATGAGTACCTCAAATATGATTCTATTTTCTTACTAGAAAATTCAGGGTTTCCTTTTTAAAGATGACCAACCAATTCAACCCAAAAATGTAGATCTTTTCAACTATGGATGAACAGGAGATCCAGCAGCAGATATGACAGTTCTCATTGAAAGGAACTACACTCATGCTAAAATAAGAATACTTAGTAAAAGTTTAATATAAATGTAATAAATAGCATTGTATACATTGATTTCATGTTATGAATCTCCTTTAGGGAGGAGAAAAGGGGGTAAAAAGTGGTTTGCTGACCTCTCTCTTATTAAGTCTTAGAACCTCATTTTTTTAATTTAATTCCAGTGCTTCTCCTCTCAGTGTTTATTGTTATTCCCTCAAAACATGGAACACTGATATTGTAATAGCTACAATTAAAAGGTCATTTCTAACTAACGGTCTTTTAAAATATAGGAACAAATAAAATATAAATACCATATTCCTTATAAACTAGAATTTTTAATTTCTCATAAACTAAGATTTAAAATTTATAGATATTATTTATAACTGTTTGAAGCACCTTCTTAAAAAGTAGTGGATGCAATTTAATAAGAACAGTATAGAAATGTCTCAAAATTTATTTTTCCAATAAAGTATACAACTTTTTTCTTTTTTTCATAGTATAGAATTTCATGGAAATTGTCCTTGATCTTAAAAACCTCATTATCTTAAGCTCAATACACAGAAGCATTATTCTATTCATTATATTTGTAAAGGTCATTTCATTGAGAGTTGGTAGCTTTAATTAATTCCTTGATTGAGGACACTTGTTTGAGGCAATATACAGACCTTTGGCTTCAACAAAAAACTTAGTAACTATTCTGGGGAAAATTACACAATTCTGAATATGGAAGCAAGTATGAAGGCAGCACAATTCTAAGCTGCTAATTTTTTAATGTCATTGCCTTCATCTGATGCTTACACCTTAAAAGAAAGACACTCTCTCCTTTTACCTTTCTTGAATTGTATGATAGGAAGCCATTGGTCCCATCATAGCTTTTGTCCCCAAATCATCCTGAGAGCATATATTTTTCTTTATTTAATTTTTACTTTCCAAGGTAGTTATGAACAAATATGAGTGTCAATTATTTCTATACATTGTGTCTAGAGCCCAAAAGAAAGATTTATTCACCTGTGGACCTGTCTTTGTTGGAATGTTCCAGAGACTTAGATAATTGTTTGAGCCTGTTCTCTGCTCAAGACAAAGTAGAGTGATTCACCAGTGGCATGTATTATCTCTTTTCCATTCAAGTTGACCCTGTGCATTCTCAACTTACTGAGAAGTACCTTATTTTGATCATTTTTGTCTTCTTATAAACCACATGTTTCTCTCTACTGCCAGTTACTTTGAGTTTTCTCTTTTCTATACAATAGCATCTAACATTAAAATTTTTCTTAAGGTTACATGGGGATACTTTTTATTTATTCAAGCTCGACTATGTCCAATTACAATTGAAAAGTGCAAAGCTAGCTAAACACATGCAGATACTGTAATGGACTCCTTACTGATTTGCTTTCCTTCCAGTTTCTTCTTTAATACATCCTAGAGTTTCTGAAATACTACTTCTCCAATATTGATACCCTGCCACAAAAACTTTATGTGCTGCTCAGTATATATTAAATCAAGCCCAAGATTATAAGCATGGCTTGGCAAGGTCCCTATAGTGTGTCTCTTGTATACTGCCCCACTCTTATCAATTTTCTCAAAGACAGAATGGCAAATTTAAAGCCTGGTCTTTATTATTCATGGATAAATTTTTAACTGGAGAATGTGGGCTACAAATACCAAAGCTCTTAATTTAAAAAAATAAAGAAAATAACTTACCATGTGCATATAAATAAACTGCTTCATATAATGATAATGCCTTATAGATTAGATAGGATGCTCATTCTGAAGTAACTCAAGACAGAATCTGGTAGCCCAGGAGCTTAGACATAGCCATTCTTTGGAATCAGTTGAATTAGCAAGTAAATGGTTAAGAATATGGTCTAGTTTTATAAATTTTCAATGTGTGCTCAAAAACAGTCTGGTGCTACTCTGTAATGTCATGATTTTTGTTTATTGTACAATAGCAGGTACATCATTCATATTTATCCATTTTAGTGGGTTGGTGCTATTAAAATGATTTTCTATTTAAAATTTTTTATTTCTATTTTTTTTCTTTTAAAGTGGTGTAATGAATTATCTACAAAACTGTATGTGATGATCCCTGTATTTTGATGATAGTATGTATAGTGTCTAATATATAGGCATCAAATTCATTCTGTTGATCCTGATGTTATGATCTTGGTGTCATTGCTAAAGTTTTTGTTTGCTTATTTTATCTATTATTGAGAAAGTATGTTAAAGCTCTCCACTATCTTCTATCTATATTCTCTTGTAATCTTGTCAGTTTTGGCTTATTTATTTTTAGGCTGTTTTTAAGTGCTAGCAAATTTAAACTTGTTGTATCTTTCTGGTAAAAGAAGTCTTTATTATTATGTAGTGATTCTCTTCATATTTAAGAGATACTTTTTTCCTTGAAATTCAATTTATTCAGCATTAACATAATCTATGAACTTTCTCTTAGTTATTAATTACATGAAAGGTTTTCCCTATGTTTGGTTTCAGCTCTTCAGTGACTTTATATTATGTGCATTATCTTTTTATAAATAACATTTACTTACAAATTGAATTTGTCTTCAGTCCAATCTAACAATTTCATTGTTATAAATAAAATATTTTCACATTCAATTATAATGATTTATGTATTTGGGTTTATATTTATTATCTTATTTGTTTCTTTTATAGAATGCTCTTCATTTCTTTTCTTACCTTTTTTTCTTTCTTATGTTTCTTGGATTGATCATTTTATCATTAATACCCTCCTTGCTTCCTATGCTGGTTTGGAACTTACATACCTACTAATCACTCAGTGGCACACTAGAAATTATAACCTATATAATTACCAGTTATAAATTTAATTTTTTCAACAATATGGAGACTTGAAACACTGTTATTCTATTTATCCTCACTCTTGACCTACTGTTGTACATTTTCATTTTATAACTTTTAATATCTAAAACAACATTGTTTTATGTGGTCAACACACATTTAGATTTATGCACATATTTATCATATGTTTGAGCCTCATGTCTGCTTATATCTCAGAACATATGTCTAAGTGTGAATATTGTTTTATATATCATGTATAGCAGACGTGTCCAACCTTTTAGCCTCCCTGGGCCACACTGGAAGAATAATTATCTTGGGGCACACATAAAATATACTAACATTAATGATAGCTGATGAGCTAAAAAAGAAATTGCAAAAGCATCTCATAATATTTTAAGAAAGGTTATGAATTTGTGTTGGGCTGCATCGAAAGCCGTCCCAGGCTGCATGTGTTCCATGATCTGTGGATTGGACAAGCTTAATATGTGGAATTGGCTAGAATTCTTGAATCTATGAATTCTTTCATCTGTAGATTTATGGAAATTCTTATCCACTCTCTCTTGACTCTGTTGGAATTTTGTATTTCCTTTTGAAATGCCAATAAAAATATTTTAGAAGATCTCACTCAACCTCTCACATCTTTTATTTTATTGCTGCCTATGCTAAACCAATGCAGTCTTTCTTTAGTTGTGTCTAATCTATTCAATTCTTCCCATCAAGTTTTATTTGAGGCCCTTAAATTATTTTTTATTTCTGGAAATTTTAGTGGGTTTGTGATTTTTAACAAATATTCTATAAACTTACCATTGCTTTTTAATTTGTAAACTTAATAAACACAGCTGCGCGTATGTCACTATCTGTACCTAACTACCAGTGTGTGAAGCATTTTTTTTAAATCTCTTTCTGTTGATTTAATTTATGGGTGCTTTCTCCTTGTGTACTTAGTTATATTTTACATGGAGCTGCTTATTCTGCTTAAATATATTTATGGAACTACTTGGAAACCTAGATAGCTTCAGAGATGAATTAGGTTTTCTTCTTCAAGTGCCCTAGAACCACTAGCAATCTCTCCATCACCTTAAGCAGATTGACTTTTTCTCCTTCCTTCTCTCCTTCCTTCCTGCCTTCCTTCCTTCCTTCCTTCCTCCCCACCGCTCCCCCTACTTTTTTTTTTTTTTTTTACCATCCAGGTCATGTGAATTTAAGTTGCAATTCAGCCTGAATTGTATGTGCAGCATCCCAGAGATAAGTATGTTAGCTCTGTTCTTTCCCCTTTATTGAGTGCCAAGGCAATTTTCCTTGTATTCTATTGTGACTGAGCTGCAAAGGATGGTAGTTGACTGATGTACCTTTGGAGTCCCAGCTTTATATATCAGTGTCCTCAGGGGCTCCCCAACATGGGCTGGCCTCCTAAAGGATTAAGTTTACACTCTTCAGCAGAAGTTCTGAACTCAAAAGTTCATTGAGTACTCTGTCTGTCTCTAGCTTTACATCATCACTTATATTTGTCCCTAATAATTCCTTTACTAACTAGGAGTGCCCTCCCATTTAAAAAGTCTATAATTCTGTAAGTAACCGTAAACTTTAATGTGAAACTCTGCCTTTCAAAGGTACAGAAACCTGGACTTAAAAGAATTAAGAAGAATTTACAGTTCTTCTAATAAATTGATGCTTTTATGATTTTCTGTTTATTTCATGTTTTGGCATGCATGTTTTCATTTTCCACCAAATGTCATTAAAGCACCACAAAGGCAGAGGGTTTTTCTGTTCATCTCTATTCTCGTCGGTAGGATGCTTGGTATGCGAGTATTTTGATTTATTTGAATTTGGTATTCTTGGTTTCCTAAAGATATATTTCCAAACTTTGAGAAGGTTAAAATCTCAGTAAACTTCAAAAGGTCTGAATATGTTCCAATTCATTTTTAAGAAGTTTGCTTTGGGGATGCTGGAATGCCTCAGTGTGTTGAGCGCTTGTCTTGCAGTCCCGAGGTCCCAGGGTCATAACCTGGTTGAACTGGTGTATGACCCCAGTTTGGTTCTCGCCAGAGTGAGTTTCCCATGTGGAGGCCCCCAGTTCAGCTCCTGCCCCAGGTGTGCTTCCCCTGTAGGATGCCTCCCACTCATGGGGGCATGCCTCCCATGCAGGAGATCTCCCGCCAGGTTCCTGCCCTGCGCAGCCCCAAACTGACCTGTGCAGTGAAACTACATCAAGAACTAATGATGTACAACTATGGAAACTGATCTGAGCCCTCCCCCTTCTCTCTGTCTCTCTGTCAAGAACAATAAAAATAATAATAATAAATAAATTTAAAAAAGAAGTTTGCTCTAATTAACAAAAATTCAAAGGTAGTTTGACATCTACTTTAATCAGAGAAAATGGTATGCTCTTAAAATTGGTTCTGTAGTTTCTCTGCCCCTTGAAAATTACTCATCTAAATATTTCTAAAATTCTATCCTGTGGGTACAATCTATGCTTATTTTTGTGTCCCTCCCCTATAGATCCCCCCTGCATGCTGCAGTATAACCCAAAATGCATTCACATATACATACACATACACAAATAGACTATCTTGCTTAAAATCAAGAAAAGAATCTTATCTGGGTCAAATTTGCTATTTCAGAGAAAATGCAAATTTCCTGAAAGTGAAAATGTAAATGAGAGACAGCATAGGTAAGCAGACTGAAGTTAGAGACTTAAAATTTTAGCCAGTTATTTGTGTCCCTAAAATAAATGACTAACTTGCTTTGATAAGCTGGGAATTAAAATACCATGGAGTGTTTTAGGAATAATAAATAAAAATTAGATAGTAATTTATATTTGCAAAGTATTATATCAAGGTTGAAATATACAAAGTACCCAAAGAGAATAGTTAATATACATTTAAGAATATGCCCTCAATATTTTTTTGCCTAGTTATAATTTTTGCTGCTTAACCAAGTATAATATGATAAAAATTTGCACTGAATACATGGCTCACTTGCAAAATGTTTTATAGTAGAGAACATCTGTGGAAATCACCAGTTTGAATTGTATTGACTTTCAGAAGTTGAAAGAAAAGTCTGACCTTTGAAGAACTTACCCTAATTGAATGTTTAGAAGTATGTTTTATGAAGTTCAGCAAAAATCAGTATCAAACTTTATTTCAGTTTCTTTTCTCCCCAATGGCAACCTGTTTCTGAATTTGAGAGGAAGATAACATAATGTCCAACACCGCCCCCCACCCATTGATTGCACTAATCTGAATTCTCAAACTATGTTTCAGAGCGTCTTTACCTTGTTTTAGAGATTTTTAATCCATAATAAGTACTAGTGATTCTTAACACTTTATAGCAGTCAAAGGATGAATCATCTCGGCTTACATGTTGGCAACTGAAAGCCGCTGGTAAATTTAGTCTATATTTTGTGAAAAGTAAAACAAACAAACAAACCCACAAAAGGACAGTGAGATCCATTTAGAATAAACTTTGATTATATTTAAGTTAATTTATGTGCTATGTCACTTTTTAGTTAGATGTTTTATTTTCTGTGTCCACAAAAGCAATCATCATCATCATCATCATTCTTAAAACCCTACATTCACAATAGCCAACTGGTGTTAAGATAATAGATTAATAATGACAATATGCATGAAGAAATATTCTGAATGAAAACTTAGAAAGTGGTATTTTGTGTATGTGTGTGTATTTTTTTTTCTTCCTTTCTTTTTTTACACTTTTCTGTTATTTTTAAGCCAGAATAGTCCAATAATCCAAAGAACCTGGATCAGGTAAATGTCTGACTTAACTCTCCACTTGGAATCAAATACTTTAGTACTGCAAATTGGGTGTGGTCTTATACAAATCCTGGGAGGACACTAGACAAATTCTTTCCTTGAGGAGCTCCAGGCCCGGTAGAGAGAGAAAGTATATGTAATGACTGTGACACAAGTCTCAGAATCATAATGCCCACAAAAATATTCTGCAAACTTTCTGAGAGTTCAGAGATAATGACTTACGTTTAGGGATGCCTTAAATGAGGTTTCAAACATTTACAAAAGGAAATAGAGAGTGATTTTTAGTTAAACTAAGTGGCATGAAAAATCCACAGAACTAGAAAAGTGCAATTTGTAAAGGCAACACATGTCCTCAGGTTTCAGGTGGAGAGTAGTGCCTGGGAAAGTTGTTGGAAAATTAGACCAGAAATTGGAATACTTCTAAGTTACTCTGATAAGTTGAAGAATATTATTTCTCTTCTGTACTTAAAATTCTAGTTCTCAGGTTTATTTAAGAAATAAAGCCTGTGTACTCTGACTCAAAGCTGACCTGCTTTTGGTTGGCAAGAGATAACGTGAGGCAGCCTGAAGAATCAGTGTCAATTATGGCTTCCAGGTGGAAGGATAACATTATGTGGGGCAGTCTATATTGTAAAGCACAAGGAGATTAAGGGATGCTCACAGGTAAGTGTTGGTCAGCAATACGCTTCACACTGTTATTGAGAGGAGAGTGGGAAAAATGTTGAACTTTGGATGAAAAAAATTTTTTTTTTAATTTGAATGACAACCTTGGCTTAAATTTGAATGACAGATCTATCACTAGCTATGTGACCTTGAGCAAACCCTGTGAGTTTTCCAAGCTTCAGTTCCCCTTAAGATATAAAGTAGTTTGAAATTTTTCAGTCCAGAATGAATACTTACCTTGCAATTATTTCAACGAAGACTTCTATGTAAATTTGAAAGTTTCTTTTAAAAAAAATAACTAATTTGTATGATTGGGAGGTGGGCAAGTTTCTTAAATTATTGTGCTTCAGTTTCCTCAACTATAAAAAGGGAATATGAAAGTGATAGGGTTATGAAAGTGATACTGATTAGAAATTGTACAGTGATTAGAAGAGTGCCAAATGCATAATAAGCTCCATTTATGTATCTGGTACATACATACATATGTAGGTAGGTGGGTAGGTTAGATAGATAGATGATAGATAGATAGATAGATAGATAGATAGATAGATAGATAGATAGATAGATAGATAGATAGATAGATAGATAGATAGATAGATGATAAATGGTCTCAGTGTGTTTCTAGTAGGGTATAGAAGACAGAACCTTCTGTTATAATTGAAGTACTTACAGGATAAGACAA
The DNA here is from genome assembly GCA_004027555.1 of Craseonycteris thonglongyai. Taxonomy (NCBI): domain Eukaryota; kingdom Metazoa; phylum Chordata; class Mammalia; order Chiroptera; family Craseonycteridae; genus Craseonycteris; species Craseonycteris thonglongyai. The sequence continues at coordinate 14,342 of PVKE010018057.1, forward strand.
GCAGAAAGTACAGGATTAGCCTCTGTTCTTCCTGTGCTTCATCTTCAGCTTAATTTTTTCTCTTTACCTGTTAGAGCCCTTTCTTTTCTTTTCTTGCATTTCTCCTTCTCACTTATTACTTTCCTAAGCCTCTGTGCTTTTCTTTTTTTCCTCACAAATGAGACCCAATTGAGATCAGTGGCTGCAAGAGCACATTTTAATTCCAGGTGAGAGGGCCATCCAGCCAGTCTTTAACACCCAGTGACTTAATTAAATTTTCATTTGATAAGGTTCACTGTAAATTTTTTCCCAGATATAACAACCAGTATTCACTGAAGCTAAATTTCCTCAAATCAGCATTTCTGGGTTGCTCTATGATGCTGATGATTCTTTCATGATTCATCTGTGCTAAAATGGAAGAAAAGAGTCATCTTTTCTGGCCAGTTCATACAAAATAATCCACATAAAAGCTTTCATTAAATTCCCATCACATTACCAAAACTATTAATACGTACTGGGTCTAGGGCATAGTTTTCAAAACTAGTTAAATTTCTCAGTAACAATACAAAACATATTTATTACTATTTCTTTCCCAGGTCTGCAATAGCTTATTAGTAAATGTCTCTAATAGATTAAATAGTTGAAAAATAGAATGCTGTGCCTAAGTTTTTCGATGTTTTAGCACTAAACGTACTTCATTTGCTTCTCTTCCTTATCCTGCCCTTTATAGAATAAGGGTGTGTGTTAAAGTTAATTCTTTAGTACTGCAGTATGATTCCTAATTATAATGTTTTTCTTCCCTTTTTTTTAAAGATTTATTTTGACAAAGAGAGAGAGAGAGAGGGAGACAGAGAGAAAGGGAGGACCCAGAGCAGTCTACATAGTTGTACACCATCAGTTTTTGACATAATTTTATGCCATACATGTGGGCAGGGGCAACACAGAGTGGAAATCAAGCCAGGGGTCTCCCACATAGGAAGCACACCCCCACAAGCTGGGGACCTTCCACATGGGAAGCACATCCAGGTTAGCATATGGGTCCACATGGGCCGGGGCTGGGATTCAATCCTTGGACCTCGGGCTGCGAGGCAAATACTCAACCCGCTGAACCATCGTGGCTTCCTCATTATAATGTTTTTGTTTGTTTGTTTGTTTTTAACTAATAAGTGTGTGGAAAACAAGAAAAAAATGCAAAGAAATTTCAATTTTGTAATGTGTCCTTTTTAAGCATCAGCAAAGCTGTAAATTTTAAATCGATCTTCTGGGTAAATTCTTTCCATGCTTTTAAAACAAATATTTTGTGCAAGGCCTTTGGAAAACTTCCAGCCCTTCTATTTTTACTTAGTTGTTATTGACCATGATTTCTAATTAAATTTGTCACAAGTCTGTCTATCCAAAAGGAGTGTATTTGATGTAAATACTATGTAGTGTAGAAAGTAATGACTTCAGTTGTCTTTATAGTTAATTAAAAATGACTTAATCTCTCATTTGTAGATACAAGCATATCTTAACATCTTTGTCTCTGTTTTTTAGGATTTTATTAGACATTAGAAAACCTGTACTCATGAGACAGAATATTTCAGAAAGTAAGCTCATACTTTGGTATGATTAGAGAAGAAATACTGACCCTTTCAAGCTCGAAACCTGAATTCTTATATCCTTGGTCAGAAACCATAGTTTATATAACTGAGTACTGAACACCACTTTAAGATTAACAGAAATTTAAAATAAAAATATTAAAGTAAATATTTTTTACAATCTCTTTCTAATTAATCTGGGTCTTCCTTTCTCTATTTTTTACTACATGTGCTCTGGTTTCGACTTCATTTGCTTCTCATGCCAATAATTGAGACCGCTTCCTAAGAAGCTTCCATATGCCCCTCCCCTCAGCCCTCACAATGCACTCTTGCTAGGATAATCGTCCTAAACCACAGTCTGTACTCATATTCCCCCAGGTACAAATGACTCTTCAAACTCTGCTATTTGCAAATAGAGCAAGGTTGCATCTCCCTGACCTGATTTTAGTACCTGCTTTATTGCAAACAGACTGAACTATTTACAATTTTGTAAAGATCTTTTTTACCCAAGCATTTTTGTGCCTTTCCTAATTCAAATTGCGTATTGTTTATATCTGTCATCTCTCAATCCCTCCATTTTTAAATGGTGAAATCCTACCTGATTATGAAGTGATTATTCAAGTGTCATTTTTATGGCATCTTTCCAGATACTTCTCCACTCCTGACCATCTATGTTATAAGAGTGCTTTTGCTCTTACATTGCATAAGCTTTATTTTTACTTCTGTCATGCTATGTGGAATATTTTGTGCTGTGGTTATTTGTGTTGTAGACTACCAAATTCTGGAGGACAGAAATCTGTCTCATCTTTGTTTGAAAATATAATACTGTGATGCATAATGTTCATTTATTTATTCATCTGTTAAAGGTATATTAAGGGGATGCTGGAATAGCTCAACATCTTGCCTTACAACCTCAAGGTCCAGGTATCAAACCCTGTGCAAACCCTTATGTTAAACTGCGGCACAACTGGTAACCACTGGGATGGCTCAGCAACAAAGGGTCTTGTGTCCCATGCTGGAGGCTCCCGGTTAGGTTCCTGCCCCACACAGGCCCACATCCACCTGCGTAGAATGAAACCATGTCACAACTGATGATATACAACTATGGAGACTGCTCTGGGCCCTCTGCAACTTCTCTCAGTCTCTGTCTCTGTCTCTGTCTCTCTCTCCTCCCCAAAAATAAAAATAAATAAATCTTTTTTTAAAAAGGGACGCTGAGAACTTCTGGAGTAAGTGGGATTTGGAAATAATAGCCATCTTATATTGTCAGGATTTGTTGAAATATTCAATTCAAAACGTCTAGACAAGCTTGTTCAACCCGTGGACCATGGTCCACATGCAGCCCAGAGTGGCTTTGAATGTGGCCTGACAGAAATTCATAAACTTTCTTAAAACATTATGAGATTCTTTTGCGATTTTTTTAGCTTACTAGCTATCATTAGTGTTAGTGTATTTCATGTGTGACCTAAGACAATTCTTCTTCTTCCAATGTGGCCCAAGGCAAGGAAGCAAAAGATTGGACACTCCTGGTCTAGTACCCTAGTACCTACGGTTTGGTCATTAAATGTAACTTATTTTTTTCATTCTTTCTTCTTTTAGTCTCCTCAGATCTGACTGCATACAGCTTGTCAGTAGAGGCAAAGCCAAAGAAAAGTTCAGGAAACAAGATGCAAACTACCATAATAGATCTCTCTGTACAGCACAATTTTGGAATCAGAGAATTGAATTTTTTTTAATTCTGATTTGAGTTAGAGAAAACCTTGAGTTACTTCTAAGTTGCACAAGATGATTAGAAGTTTATAGGACATTGGAGCTGTGTTCTGGACACCAGCTGGAGGAAGAGTAGGGACCCAGCATTCAAGCATAAAAGAAAACTTTAACAAGTTAAAGTGGAAAGACATTAAGGGCATGTAGAGGGCAACCACAAATTCGGTATATCTAAGTAGAATTCTACAACTCAGAGGGACAGGAGGGCTCACGGTGTAGACTAGCAGCTTATGGAAGGAAGAGGACCACACTTCATGTGTGTCTGCTTGTTTGGAGAGACTGTAAGTTATTTAATGCACCTTTTCCTTTATTATTTTAAAATATAACCGTAAAATGTACCCAATCAAAAATTTGAGCACAGAAATTATGTAAAATGAAAATTGAGCTTTTACCTTATATACACATCTCAGAAATAACCATTGTTATCAATTTTAATACCAGAAATGTTCTAAGTATAAACGCATAGAGGGCATACATATAAGAAGTTTACCCCTTCTTGGTTAGTTTGTTAGCCGTGAACATATTCTGTAAATATTTTTCCAAATTTTGTCACCTAAAGTTTCTTAGAGATCCATTTATACTAGCCCACAAAAACAAAGTTTTTATTATTTAGTATTATAATATATGTGTATAATACTTTATATAATTATTTCTTGTGTGGACATTTTGGAATATTTTTTTAGTTTTCATTACTACTAAAATACTTCAATATCAATTTATAAGTATGTATATATCTATTTGTTTTGCACTTGTACCAGTATTATTATAGTAAGGATTTCTAGATGTAGAATTTGAGTGTCAAAGTTTGTTGGGTTAAAGTTATTGGATTTAGCTGATAATGTCAAAATATCCCCTGTTATGTATTGAATGTTATAGTCCTCCAAAAATTTGTACATAGAAATGCTAATTCCCAATGTGATGGTGTTAGGAGATGAGGCCTTTGGGAGCTTATTAGGTCAGGGTGGAGCCCTTGTAAATGGGATTAGTGCCCTTATGAAAAGAAGCATGAGGCTTTCCTCTCTCTGCTTTCTACCACGTGAGGGTAAAAGAACAAGATGATCTGTAAAAGGAGGTAGGCTCTCACCAGAAGCAAAATCTGGAGGGACCTTTATCTTACACTTGCCAGCCTCCAGAATTATAAGAAATAAATGGCTCTGGTAATTTGTTATAGCAGCCTGAATTGATTGACACTCTCCAAAAATATTATGCACATGTTATCTAAAGTCTCACAAAAGTGTTTATTTTCACACGTTTAAGATATCAATCTTTTATTTTTATTTTTAAAGATATCAATATTTTAATATATACAATTGTAAAACATGAAAATGGCATATTATTTATTGTTTCCATGTAATTATGAGGCTAAACATTTTCTTGGTATGTATTAATAAATTTTTAGAATTGATTTATATCATATGCAAACATTTTTATTGCCTTATTTCTGTGTTTTGTAGATATTAATTTTAGTATTAATCCTTTGTCTATTACATGTATTATATTATATATATTTTTATCCTGGTTCTCATTTGCCCTTCAAAATTGTTAGTATATTTTTTATTCTATATGATTTTTTTTCTATTTTCCACCAAGAAAATATGTCAAAATTTAGCATTGTTTTCTGAATTTCTTATCTTGTGTAAGATTTTTCCCAACTCCATGACTATAAAAATATCTTCACAGATACCTGAAACAGAAAGCATCTTAAAAACATTTTGATATTTTCCTCTCTGAAACAACTGAACAATATACAGAGTAAAAATTATCATGTTTAATTAAATATACCCTCATAACTGCATACTGTGATATATAATTTCCAAATATAGTGAATGTGGGGCTAGTTGAAAGGAAAAGAAGAATAGGCATATTCTGCAAACTGTGTAGAGCGTCTTTATAAGTGTCCTATAGTTCCTTAGACCCTACTAATGATGTTTTTATTGAAAATGTGTAATCTGGAAGGCACACATGGGGTTTGGAATCCTGCCCCGGCCGGGCCAAACCTGCATGGTGACCTGCAGCACTACTGGTGACCACACCAGGATGGCAGGGCAGCAAGGGTTCTTGGCTTCCATGAGGGAGGCCCCAGTTTCGTTCCACTCTGCTGGGCCCCATATCCACCTGTGTGGAATGAAACCATATCATGACTAATGATGTACAACTATGGAGACTGCTCTGGGCCCTCCCCATTCCCTCTGTCTCTCTCTTTGTCTCTCTCAAACAATAAAATAAATCTTTAAAAAACTAAAAAAAAAAAAAAATTTTAGGTAAAATTGGCATACGGTAAACTTCACATTTATAAAGTACAAAGTTAGATGATTTTTGACATATGAATATATTTGTATTTGTCAGGCTCCTTTAACACAGCACAATTATTTTGGAATTCATTCATACTGTTGAATGAATTAAGAGTTCATTGGCAAATGTATTACAATTTGTTAATCCAAATAAACAATTATGGACATTTGGCTTGTTTCCAGTTTGGAGCTATAACTAACAAAACCACTATGTGCTCATCCTTGTGCAGATATAAACTTTTATTTCTGTTAGATAAATAATAGAAGTGGAATGGCGAAATCATATGAGAGGCATATGTTTTAACTTTTTAAGGAGCTTCTAAACTGTTTTCCAAAATATAATATATT
>PVKE010018058.1:0-30087 GCA_004027555.1 Craseonycteris thonglongyai
TCCCATTTCCCATCCTGCGTGGCCCCTGCCCATCTATGTGGAATGAAACCATGTCGAAAACTGATGGCATACAACTGTGGAGGCTGCTCTGGGCCCTCCCCCTTCTCTCTGTTTCTCTCTTTCTCTGAATCTCTTTGTTTCTGTCAAACCCAATAGAATAAATCTTTAAAAAAATAATTCTGGTTCTTGCTTGTACTATTTAATATGCCATATCTTTTGCAGACATTTAGCACAAAATTTAACTTCATAGTATTTTATTTTTCCCACTTTACCATATTTAAAATGTTAATCCTAAACTATAGAGGTGCACATGGAAATTAATTAGTATTCACTTAATAAGTGAGTGGCACATGTGGAAAAATATTAAATGAGTATAACTATCCTTGGTTTCCCCATGTTTAATGAAACAAAACAAATTTTTTATGTTCTAAGCATAACTAAAATTGCCTGGTTGTTAAATATATATTAAAACCATATTTCTAGAGTGAAGGGCAACATACCCTTATCAAAAACCTTGAATAGGAGATCAATATCTAATTTTCACCAGTTTGTTATTTGGTCCTTTGACTATTGCAGAGATGAAAAAATATATATGAACTAAAGAGGAAAGATGGAATATAACACACAAAATAGTCATAGCAAGTATTTGTGTGCAGCATGGTCAAAGCAAACTAAAATACTTCAGAGTATCAATACTGATATTTTGAAGGAATATTCAAAAACAAGTGACATGTATAACATTTTAAATGTCCTAGAATATATTTTTAGGACTACTTCTCCTTATTTTACCACATTAAAAAAAACAAACAAAAAAACCCCTATATAGTGGGGGAAGCTGGGATGGCTCAGCAAGGTAAGCACTTGCTTTATAGCCCTGGGGACTGAGAATCAAATCCCAGCCCCGGTCAGTGCGGACCCACATGCTGATCTAGAGTGTGCTTCCTGTGATGGAGGACCCCAGTTCAGTTCTTGCCCCCTGGTTTGGCACCTGGCTCAAGGAGGAGCACCTCCCATGTGGGAGCCTCCCAGCCCAGTTCCTGCCCTGCGCAGCCTCTGCCCACTTGTGTGGAAGGAAACCATGTCAAACACACACACGCGCGCACACACACCAGGGGTGCCAAAAAAAGTGATACACATTTTAAGAGGTTATTTATGAGGTCTGACAATTTAATTCACAAACTTGCCTTCATGCATTGTGTTGTCAGCACTGTATAAACAACTTGGTAAGGTTAATGACATTGGTATATCAATGACTCACTGTTGTGTTTGTGTTGATGTGTGGTGGTGTCTCTCTGAGTGCCATTAATTATTGTGTGTTTTTGTTTGCTGTCATGAGAATGTTGGAGCTTGAATTAGAGCTACAAACAAACTTTAAATTTCTTGTTAAATTTGGCAAGAGTGAAAGTGAAATGAGGGACATGTTACTCCAAGTTTATGAGGCTAATGCCATGAAGAAAATGGCAGTGTACATATGGATTAAATGTTTTTCTGAGGGAAGAGCAAATGTTACTCAGGAAGAGAGGTCAGGGTGGCCAGTAACAAGAAGAACTGATGAAAACATTGCAAAAATTTGTAGACCTGTGTGTCAAAATTATTGGCTGATTGAAAAGCATGGCAGACCAAATAAACATCAATGGAAAAGCAGTTAGGAAAATTCGAACTAAAAATCTCGGCATGGAAAAGGTGATTCAAAAATGGTCCTGATGGAGCTCACCAATAAACAAAATCAAAGGAGAGTTGAAGTTGACCAGGATTGTTTGGAGAGGCAAGACAATGTATTGGGTCATGTTTTTTCACTGGTGATGAAACAAGGGTGTATCACTGCGATCCTGAAACAAAGCATCCAAATGCGCAATGCAAGTCATGGAATTTTCCATGACCAAAAAGTTCTGTCAGTCCAAATTGAGAGTCAAAACAATGTTGCTAACCTTTGTTGTTATCAGAGGAATTGTTCATTGTGAATTTGTACCAACTGGACAAGCAGTCAGCCGATCTATTTGGAAGTGCTAAAAAAAAAACTGCATGAAAAAGACAAAAATGACCTGAACTTTTCATCAACAGCTCATGGTTCTTGCATCACGATAATGCACCAGCTCACACAGCACTCTCTGTGAGGGAGTTTGTATCCAGTAAACAAATAATTGTATTGGTATACTATCCCAATTCACCTGATCTGGTCCCCAAAAACTTTTTTCTTAACTGGAAGATAAAGGAAATATTGAAAGGAAAAAAGACGTTTTAATGACATTAAGGACCTCAAAGGTAATACAATGATGGCTCTGATGCCATTCCAGAGAAAGAATTCCAAAAATTGCTTTGAAAGGTAAACTAGGTGCTAGCATCAGTGCATAGCTTCCCAAAGGGTGACCATAGTGATATTCAGCAGTTAGGTATGTAGTACATTTTCTAGTATGAGTTCACGATCTTAATTGTCAGACATTGTGTGTGTTACTTTTTGAAGTTGAATTGAATTATGGTAGTAATATGTAGAATGACATTTACTCAAAAGATGACGTTAATCAAGTGAACGCTAGCATCACCATGTGACAGGCAGGAAAGTCAAAGAAAATGGCAGAAGCACAGTTGTCTTTTGAGGAGCACAAGACCATTCTGAATTGTTTTTGAAATTTGAGAACATTATGAAAGTACAACAGTAGAGGCATGAGTATACAGTAGAACCTCCACCACACCTAACAATTGCACCCATTCATGATAAGTTTGAGGTGCATGATAAATTGAAATGGCATGAGCAGCAATACAAGTGGACACTCTTGTCGATGTTGGTCAAGCAGTGGTTCACAGTAATCAGAAGTGTCTGGATGCTGATGGTTACCACTTTGAGCACCTCTTATAATTGCAGAAGTCAAACTTGACTTATATTGATCTTTTGTTATAAGCATATTGAGTATTATAATTTTAATACAGTTTTTTCCTTTCTTAAAATGTGTATGCACTTTTTAGCACCCTCTGTACACACACACACACACACACACACACACACACATATTCATGCATATGGGATAAAGTGAACACTGATTTATAAATGAAACAGTTATGCCATTTTCACCAAGATTGTGTTTTTGGAGGAGGAGATTATGAAATATTTTAAAGAATGCACTTTAAGATATCTAGAATTTGTATCATCTCTGGCATTGAAACAAAAGGTACAATCTGGAGGCAACAGCTTTACTTCTGTTACTCAAGGTCAAGTAACTGCAATGAGGACATCACACTGTTCTCACTGAGGCACTGAACCTATTTTGTGTCTGGCATTTAAGATCAGTGATTGTCGCTATAACCCAGCCCAAAAGTGTCCTTAGAGGCAAAAGGACATTAAGTACTTTGGTAGATTTCATGGACAACTTTGCTGTGCTTCTGCAACCTTCAGTTGATTCAGGACATGCCAGGATTAGAATCATTGAGGCACATCGGACTGAGTGGCTTTTATGATGAGTACAACTTGAATGCTATAGAAAGAACATCAATCATTTTTCATATGAGACTCCAATTTTCAGAAATGGAAGGTAGAAAATGAGGTTATTACAAGGTAGAAGGCGACCTGTTTTTATGCCTTTTTTTCCCCCCTTACAAGAGAAACCCATGCTGTGTTTAAGGAGGAACTCTTTCAGTGCATGAGTGGTTGAATATAATTCACATTGGAAAATCTGGAACCTCTGAAAGAAAAATGTAAAATATATTTCAAATTCATTTTTAAGTGATTAAGGATTTAGAAACAACTATATTAATGTGGGTTTGGTTTTTTTTTTTCCCTTTTTCTTTACTTTTTTTAATGATTTGTTCATGATGCTATAAAACACAAACTTTTTAACTTTGATGTTTTGTTCTTGCTTCTTAATTTCATTTTTATTTGTTACATTTTAAGTCATAAATGATTATTTTATTTTAGGTTTTAAGCTTTCAGAAGGTTCATTATATAATTGTGACATTTATCAACCTCTTTGTTAAAACTTAAGGGTATTATTAATAAGGCTAAACATTTTTGCATATTTTGAACATCAATGTTACTACACTGTACATATCTGATAAGTAACTTCCTCATTCTACTTTGTCTTTAGGAGTGAATAAAGGCATTTACTTTAGCTACCCATGTCGACGTCACAGCTGTTCTTTAGTAAATATCCCAGCACCATGTGTCAACAAAATGATTTCACACATTGAAGACGTGGAGTCTAAAATACAGGAGCATTTGAAACAGGTAATTGACATTTAAAATGTTAACATTTTTATAAGCTCTATAGAACCTACAAGGGTCTGCTACTTAAAGAAATCAAGGAGTTATTTTTTTTTATGATAGTGGAAATTCTTTATAGAATCTTTACTCTGTTGTATAATTTTGTAATCTAAACATGTTTTTGATAGTCTCACTCCAGAAGGGTGAAACCTCATTAAATTTCCCCCATCCCCACCCTCACCTGTTGTTCTTTATCCAGAGGCAATCATGCTAAATAGTAATTTCTATTACCAACTTAAGTGGTAAATCAAATAGTATTTACATCCTGGTTTGGGACACTAAACTAATTAGATTATTAGATGAGTAAATTGGTGTGTAAAAGGACAGTGTGCCCTCTTTAATGAGTTATTTTATTCTTAAGAAGTAATAAAGATGCTGAAAGAGAATATAATGCTCCTTTTTTTGTCTTGTTAACCCGTTGGTTTGCCTTCATTATTCTGAAGGGAGTTCAAATTTGAAATTACTGCAACTTTCAATTATTTTCAAAGGATGATTTAGGAGTGATATAAACCTCATACTTTTTAATAAGACTGTATTTCTGAGCAAGTAATGCACAACCTGAGTGTCCAAATGGAAGGATAAATTTGCCAGAGACCTGTGCTGTTCCTCTGTCTTTACTGCTGTTACTGGATCTGGCTCTGAAAAGGTTCTGGTGGGCTACTGATGATGCTTGATCAAGAGTTTTGTTTCCTTTGAGAAAAGCATTACAGTGCTTTTATTACAATTCCTGGCTTAGGAGCCACACATCCCATGACCTTAGATGGCAATGGAGATACTGTAAAAATGTGTTAAATTTTGTGTTAAAATGCCAGCATATGGTATGCATTCAATATATATTAGCTGTTGTTAATTCTATAATATTACTTAAATCATTCTGTTAGTATTATTTTATCTCTGTTACTTTATTAGTGCTGTCTTCTGGTGCCTACCTCAGAGCCTAATACAGTAGACTCTCCATTAAATTATTTTGTCAGTTGCTTGAGAATGCTGGTTGCTTGAGTTCTGGTTAATGGAGAGTCTACTTACATTTATCTGGCATTTGCCAATCCCCTTGGGTGCTGCTTAACTGAGAGTCTGCTACACATAGTAGGCAGTCAATAAATGTCGATTGAATGAAAAAGTAAATGACGGCCTGAAGCAAAGCCTTTCTTTTCTAGATACATCTGTTGTATCTATCCACTTAAAATAGCAACAGCTACCATTTATGAAACATCTTTGGTTTTCTAGGTACTTAAAAAATACGTATTTTTGTATTTGTCCTTTATAAGAATTCTACTTTACTGGTGAAAATCAGAGACTTAGAAAAATCAAGTGATTTATTCATCATGCACAGGAGTAAACATTAGAGTTGGAATTTGAACTGAGTTCCTTCTGATTCCAAAACCCATTTCAGCCTCTATTTTATGTCCCTAAAGTAAGGTGACCAGATTTTAACATTGGCAAAGTGGGACACCATTGACTGGGGGGGAGGGGGTTCTTGATTAAAAATTTGGTCTATCTCCCTCCATTCCCTAGCTTGTCGTGCATTCTTTCCAAAACTCGGGACTTTTTTAAAATGCCGTGGGACGCGGGACAAATTGTTAAAAATCAGGACTGTCCCGCCAAAAGCGGGATGTCTGGTCACCTTACCCTAAGGGGCAAAAGGAGATTTTAATTCTAACATAGAAAGTTAGTTGGCATTTTGACAACATGAAACACTCAAAATAACAATGTCAGATAAATACATTTCTAGATAAAAATGGTAATAATAAAAATATAATGTATTTATAAGTAAATGATGTACATATAAGCTATCTATTTTATTGTGAAATAAATACTCATAACCGTTTTGTAACTTGAAGACCCATTAAAAAACAAACAAACCATTGAAGACTGTATTTTCTAAACTAAAAAAAAATGTTACTTCATTTTATTATTGACTATGTATTTGATAGTTAGATTTGCTAATGTTGAACTGGTAATTGGAGTATATTTATTTATATTTCTTATGCTGTAGTTTTTGTTTAGGTCACCACAGTTGTTGATTAGACATACATTTATCTGTATTTGAATTAACATTTTGAGAATGAAATGGTAGCTACCTATCTTCTCTAAAATAAATTCTCTATGAATTTTTTTTTTCTGACTAACCTACTACAATGAGAAAAGAATGTCTTATTATCATTTGGAAAAATGAATTTGTGGTAATATTAGTTAGACAACTTATATAATCTTTCCTCAAAATTTTAAATTAAAGAAAATTAAGGAAACAAAACTTGAAAAGTCTCTTTAAACAACAGCTTTGAAATTTTGATTAACAACAGCTAATAGGATCTGTTATATTCCAAAAAGACAAACACATGGATTTTCATGGGAGGTTTTTCTATAGATCATAATGCTGAATTATTAATAATTACCCTAATCATAAGACCTATTATCAAAGAAAGTGGGTTACTTGTATAAGGAGTATTTAAAATGAATAATTATCCTACAGGAAATACTGAATATTTATAAGCATGTGTCTGGGTACATTTTAAAACTTCCAGACTGCCTGGATGAAATTAAGGTAAAAGACATTTTTTTTAATATTGTTCTCATTTAAAAATATTCTTCCCAATAAAATTGTTAACAGATTGTACCTTTGAGAGGAGGGTAACAGGTTTCAATTTTATTCAATCATTACCTACAGTCCCAGGCTCTGTCTTGTACCTGTTTAGTGCATGGGGAACAATGGGGCCTCCACTTTCTTCAGTTTTCAGGGGCATTATGTGTGCAGAGGGCAAAACAAAGTAGAGGGAAACAACTTGGTGATAACATGCTGGAGCCTTGGCCCCAAATTCCATGGTAGTCCTCACCAAGAGTTGCACAAGACAATTCGTGTTTTGAGTTGCAGATGATCTGATTCCTCTAGATTTTAGGTTTAGGAGTCAAAACAGACAGCTGGCTAAATCATCTCTCTAAATTCCCTAAATCTCATGTTTTAATACTCTTAATTGTTGGAAAAATTTGGGGCAAAGATGAGGACAGAGTAGTCCATGAAGGGTCAGGTCATTAACACAAGATAAGGGAATGTTTGATTTGCTCAATTACAAATTTATTTAAATATCTCCTGCTAAAACACCCAAATCTGAAAGTATAATGCTCTTGACTTTTACTTTGTTAAATCCACAGTGATGGTTTTCTCCAATGAAGTTAGGTTTTTCTAGGGGATGGTGAGGAGTGCATAAATGATGGGACAGGGTTATTTATGTCAAGGAGAGGGAGAAAGTCATACCCTCTCTAGGCCAAGCAGTTTTCTCTATTCTTTTAATTTGAAATAGTTTCACTTTTATTTAAATTGTCCACCATGCTTCTCTACAAACTGCTGGATTTTTTTTACAAGCACCTTTATTGATATAATTTATATATCATAAAGTTTGCCATTTAGAGTGTACAATTCAATGGTTTTTAGTGTATTTCAAAGTTGTGTAACTATCGCCGTAATTACAAAAGACCACACATTATAAACCCATTAATATGACATGTTCAAAATAGGCCAGTCTATTGAGACAGAAAGCAGATTGATGGTTTCCTAGGGCTAGGGGTCTCTGCTGATGGATGTGGGTTTTTTTTCTGGGATAATGCTTGTTTTTAATCAGGATAATTTCAATCTTTTATTAGATAATGTTTTATAAGTAATTATAAAGCTATAATCTATTTTGGGTATGGAATATATTAGTGAAAGATCAATCTTTTTTGGATCAATCATTATAATTCCCCCAATATATCAGTGGTTTCTGCTGTCAGAATAAATACTGTAGAGCCTGAGATTAGCAGTGATAAATCTGCTATAAGTTTGTCCATCCACTCATTGCAGTTTAATTGCAATTCTGAATCTTGAAAAGAAAATTCTTCAGAGCAGAGTTACTATGAACGTTTTCTGTATATTCTATTTTTGCAAAGAATGGTAATACTGGGGAAGCCAGGATGGCTCAGTGGGTTAAGCGCTCACTTGGCAGCGCCGGGGACTGAGGATCGAATCCCGGCCCTGGCCCTTGTGGAACCATATGCTGAACTGGGAGCTCCCCCAGTTCAGTTCTCTCTCTGTATCTGTCTCTCTCTCTCTCTCTCTTTCTCTCTCTCTCTCTCTCTCTCTCTCTCTCTCTCTCTCTCTCTGTCAAAAATAAATAAAAATATGTATAAAAAAAAAAAAAGGAGAGAGAGAATGGTAATACTTTACCAAGAGTGTGAAATGGTGAAAATAATTGCCTGGATAACTTCTCACACTAATAAAGGTTTGTTTTATTTTTCCGCCACCTTATTCTCCTAAACCAGAGATAATTTTGCTTAATTTTTAATGATCTCCACAGAATTCAAATTTTTTTTCTTCGTTAAATCCATGCAAATCATTAAGACGCTGCAGTGATTTAAAAGAATGGCATTGAGATAAAATACAGATGCTCCTCAACTTGTGATGGAGTTACAAGTTGAAAATATTGTAAGTTGAAAATGCATTTGATACACCTAATCTACCGAACCTTGTAGCTTAGTCTAGCCTACTTTAAATATGCTCAGAACACTTGTGTTAGCTTACCATTGGGCAGAATCATCTGACATAATGAGTACTCTGTGGAGTATTGGTTGTTTACCCTTATGATCCCATCGCTGACAGGGGAGCTGTGGCTTGCTGCATCATGAGAGAATATCTTGCCATATATTGCTAGCCTAGGAAAAGATTTAAACTAAAAATTTGAAGTATGGTTTCTAATGAACATGTATCACTTTTGCACCATCATAAAGTTGAAAAATAGTATATCAAACCATCCTAAGTTGGGGACTTACAAATCTATATTTAAAAATTATTCTTTAAAATACAAAGATTATATTATATAAAAATAATATCAATAAAAATGATAATAGGGCTACTGGGATAGCCCAGTGATTGTGAGGTCTGGGTTCAATTCCCAGCCCTGGCCGATGCAGACCCATATGCTGTACTGCACGCAGAGCATCCGGTAACTGCTAGGATGCCACAGTGTTGAAGGTTCTTGCATCCTATGGGGGAGGCCCCGGGTTTGGTTCCCACCCTGCACAGCCCCACACATTCACTTGTGTGAAATGAAACCATGTCCCAACTAATGATGTGCAACTATGGAGACTACTCTGCCCCCACTCCGCCCCATTCTCTCAAAAATAAAATAAATATTCAAAATATGATAACAAAGCTAATATTTATTAAGTGTTTACTATATGTCATAAACTTAATATGCATGATTTCATTGACTCCTTATTGAAATCTTGTGAGGCAAATCTACCATTATCCCCAACTGCAGATGAGGAAAACAGTTCCAGAGGTTGATTTCCCTTAAGACCACACAGTCAGTGACAAAGCCAGCTTCCAGATTAGGTGTTTCTAAGATCTAAGAATATCCTATTCATCAGTGTGCTGTGTTATCTGCTCTTGAGAGTATGTCAGCTATGAGGACAAAACACATGAGTGTTAAAATGCCTATAATTCTAATTAGAAGACTTTGGTTGGTAACACCAGTTCATATTTGTTTTTAACTCTGAAACCTAATAGTTAATCATTAGACCCCCTTTACCAAATTTCTGATGCCTTGAGTTCTCTAATTTTGTTACTTTAATTATATTTTATTTGAAACTTAAAGATAGTTCAAATCCTGATATATCTTCTTTTTCCCATTCTATTATCTTCATTTTACTTTCTTGCCTAATCAATTCATGTCTTAAAACACTCACCAGTTGGTGTATTTGGTTCTTCATTATCCTGTTGGCCTTCTAGTTTAATGAAATGCCGACCCTGGTGAGGTCCCTCTGATGGTCTGCCATCTCCATTCCTCCACCCAGCCTGCTGAATAATCTTGGAGAACATTACACAATAATCCAAATTTGAGATACTACTCCTTGGCTTGTCATAAAATTTTCTATGTCCCTTCATATACTTCATACTTGTGATTTCTAACCTCACTGGAACCTTTAATAATGTTCTGAAATTATTCTGTTTGTCAACCAGAACTTTCTCTAGTATTCTCTGGTATCTACTCCAAGCCTTTCTTTTGTTTAGGTCTCCAAATCTTCCATCTCACTACTCATTTGTCTCTTATTGCCCAAAGGAAATGGGAGATATAATAACAGATGCTTTAAACTCCTGTTATCCCATGGATGAACATCCTTGAATTCCACAAACACTGTTCCCTTTGTCCTTGCAATGAAGATTTCCTTTCCCCACCAATGGACACTGCTTGCTTTTGTATTGCATCTTCTGTTTTTCTAAGGACCTTGTTATCATCAGTTTTTCTCACCATCCAATCTTCCAAATCTTTTTCTTTTAACTTCCTTTTGTCAACATTTAAAATATTGATTTTTCCCCTGTTTTCAAGAAGACATTTTTATACCACACGTACCATTAAATATCTCCTTCTTTTGCTTTCCTTTACCACTCCACTTAACATCTGAAGAGCTGTCTAAATTCAGTATCTCTATTCCTCAACTCCCAGTTACTAATTTATTCATTGCGATCTGAATTTGGTCCTCATTATTCTAAATAAAATACCTTCATAAAAGTAACCATTGTTTTTTTCTGTTTTCTGTTGCTTTATACATATATACAAACATACTCACTCTAAAACTTTGTGGCTAGAACAAATATTTATTAGGTTACAATTGAGCAATTTGTTCTGGGCTCAGCTGGGGAATTTTGTTGGTTTTTGCCTGGGGCCAATCATGTGGATGCACACATCTGCTAACTCACCTGGGAATAGTGATAAAGATTGCCTCACTCACATGCCTAGTGGCTGGGAGAGTGTTCTAAGATTACAAATCTCCATAGGCAAGTGCTTAACAAAGCTTTGCTTATGTTATGTTTGCTGAAGTCCCACTGGCCAAAGCAGAGCACATAATCTATCCCCCTCTTAATGTAGTAGAGTATTAGATCAGATGTGGATGCTGGGAGACATGAATCCTTGGGGACAATTTATGTAGCAATCTATCAGTTAGTCCATTGGCAACATAATTAACAACCCATCTAAATGCAAACTACCATCACCAACTCCCCAGAAGTTTCATTTTATTATGCAGAGGTCCATGATCACATGTTTTGTGACAAATCCGATGCATATAATGTTCTTTGGGTAGAGCTTCCTTTGACCCAGATATCAGTGATTTAACACAGTGAGGTAAGTACTGCTCCTGTACACTTAGCATGCAATGTGAAGCAGGGGCAGAAGCATCACAATAAATAATCTCATTCAAAAAGGGGAGGAATGAAAAGCTTTCACTGATGGATACAATTCTAAAATGACTGAGGGCCCATAATATTAGGTCAGCCACATCTGGGACCGAGGAGTGTTTCTTGATTAGGACTCAGTTTCGTTTCCTGGGAATAGTTCACAGATTTGTCATTCTCCTTGTCTCTTTACTCCACTCCCTGAGCTCTAGGCGCTGACGGGTACTTTGATTTCCAAAAGAAATAGACCTGAGTAGCTATCTCAAACTTAGTTCTGTATTAGTTTGCTCAGGCCACCTTAACAAAATACTACAGACTGGGTGGCTTAAATAACAGAAATTTAGTTTCTCACAGTTTGGGAGGTTAGAAGTTGGTTTCTATAAGGATTCTCTTCCTGGCTTGAAAACAGCCTCCTTCTCACTGTGTGGTAACATGGCCTTTCCTCTGTGATGATGTGGTGAGAGAGCTCTGGTATCTCTTCCTCTTCTTATAATAATATCAGGGTTATTGAATCCCACCCTTAAGACATCATTTTACTTTAATTATCTCCTTAAGGCTCTGTCTCCAAATACAGTTCTTTGGAGAGTAGGACTTCAACATATGAATTTTGAGGGGACGCAATTCAGTCCATAACACTGCCATAAACATTTGGAAGCTCAGACTGCTTGCATTTTGAACTCTCTTTTGTTTTGTTATGTTTGTTTATTTTTTTAGTCCAAAGTGTTACAATTCCCATAAGAACTCCAGGGATTCATATTAATCTGATTGGGCTTTTTTTTTTAAAGACTTAGTTTATTGTTTTTGACAGAGAGAGAGAGAGACAGAGACATAGTAAGACAGAGAAAAGAGGGAGGTCCCAGAGCAGTCTCCATAGTTCTAGGTCATCAGTTTTTCAACATGGTTTCATTCCACACAGGTGAGCACGCCCTGTGAACTGGGGGCTGAACTGGGGGCCTCCCACATGGGAAGCTTGCTCTAGCAAGAGCCAAACTGGGGGCCTTCCACATGGGAAGCACACCCCAGTTCAGCACATGGGTCTGCATGAGCCAGGGTTTGGACTCGATCCTCAGACTGCAGGGCTGCAAGGCAGGCTCTTAACCCACTGAACCATCCTGGTTTCCCTTAATCTGATTGGTTTTAACCCCAGGATTCAAAAACCACGGTCATATTCTTTTTTTTTAAAACATCTTATTTTCTTTTAATTAAGTAATTCATTTTTATGTTCTCCTAAATAGTATTACTTTTTAAAAAATAAACTTTGGTTTTTTTTTTTAAAGATTTATTTTTATTGTTTTGACAGAGAGAGAGAGAGAGAGAGATACAGAGACAGAGACAGAGAGAATGGGGGGGCCCAGAACAGTCTCCATAGTTGCACATCATTCGTTTTTCCACATAGTTTCATTCACAGGTGGGTGTGGGGCTGCACAAGGCAGGAACTGGGCTGGGGTCTCACTCCAGTGAGAACTGAACAGGGGGCACTCCCCAGTTCAGCATATGGGTCCACACAGGATGGGGCTGGGATTTGATCCTTGGTCCCCAGGGCTGCAAAGTGAGCACCTAACCCACTGTGCCATCCCAGCTTCCCTAAACTTTGTTTTAAAACAGTTTGAAATTTAGGAAAAAATTTGGAAGATAATACAGAAATCTCATATACACTCTGGACCTAGTTTTCCTTATTTTAATATCTTACATTAGTATTGTACATTTGTTATAATTAATGAACCAATATTGATACATTATTACTAAAGTTCATACATAATCAGTTTCCTTAGATTTGGGGGGAATGAAATTCACATAACGAAATTATATAAAAGTTAACAACTCAGTGGCATTAGTACACTCACAAGGTTGATTCAGGACATTTTCACCACTTCACCTATATCTAGATTCAGAACATTTTCCCCACTGCAAAATCAAACCTGATACACATTAAAGATTTAATCCCTAGTCATCTCTCTACCTTTGCCTGGCAAACACAATAATTTTTTTATTTCTATAGATTTACCTATTTTGGATTTTTTTTTGTACAAATGAAATTATACAATATATGATCTTTTGTGTCTGGCTTCTCTCGCTTAGCATAACATTTTGAAATGCATCTATATTGTACTATGTTTCAATACTTCATTACTTTTTATGGCTGAATAATATTTCATTGCCATAAAATAATATTTTATACCATAAATTATTTATCCATCCATTGATGGGTATTTTTTTCCCATTGTTTGTGTAGTGTGAATATGACTGATATGAATATTCATGTACAAGTATTTGTTAGAATAGCTTGTTTTTCAGTATTTTTAGGTAAATAGGAGTATAATTGTTTTGTTATATGGCAACTCGATGGTTTTCTTTTTTAAGATTTATTTTATTGATTTTGACAGACAGAGACAGACAGAGAGAAGGGGGAGGACCCAGAACAATCTCCATAGTTGTACATTGTTAGTTTTCAACATGGTTTCATTCCACACAGGTGGGCAGGGGCTGCGCAGGGTGGGAACTGGGCTGGGAACCTCCCGCATGGGAGGCATGCCCCCTCGAGTCAGGAACTGAACCAGAGGGCAAGGACCGAACTAGGGGCCTCCTGAATGGGAAGCACACCCCAGTTCAGCGTATGGCTCTGCATGGGCCAGGTTTGGGATTTGATCTTCAGTCCCTGGGGCTTCAAAGCGAGTGCTTAACCCTCTGAGCCATCCCACCTTTCCTGGAAATTCTATGTTTAAGTTATTGAGGAACCAATAATGTCCAAAAATTTTTAATTTTGAAGAAGTTCAATTTATTCTTTTTCTTGTTGTTGCTCATGCTTTTGGTATCATATCTATGAATTCGTTGCAGAATTCTAGTTCATAAAGATTTATCTCTATGACTGTGTTCTTTTCTGTGAGTTTTATGATTTCTATCACTTACGTTAAAGTCCTTGATACATTTTGCATATAGGCGATATAATCCTTGGGGCCAAAGGTAAGATAATAGTGGATTAAAAGTGGTTACCTATCTCCTTTATACCTACTCCCATTAACAAGCAGAGCTTTTAAATAATAGATTTGTGAATTCTTTTAAGCAATAGATATAGCAGAAGAAATATATAGTTTTGAAACAAAGTCTAAAGAGGCCCTGAAGCTTCTGCTTTTAATCTCTTGCTGCCATAAATTCCCTGTGTAAAGAAGCCTAATCTTGGGGAAGCTGGGATGGCTCAGCGGGTTAATTGCTTGCTTTGCAGCCCTGGAGCCTGAGGACTGAATCCCAGCTTCGGCCCATGAGGATCCATATGCTGAACTGGGATGTGCCCCTAGTTCAGTTCTTGCTGGGGCCCATGCGGGAGGCTCCTGGCCCAGTTCCTGCCCTGCTCAGTCCCATGCCCACCTGTGGAGTGAAACTATATGGCAAACTAATGCTGTCAACTATAGAGACTGCTCTGGGCCCTCCCCATTCTCTCTGTCTCTCTGTCTGTCTCTCTCACTGTCAAAAAATAAAAATAAATCTTTAAAAGAGGTGCATTAAAAAAAGAAGAAGCCTAATCTTGTTTATGTGAGGACAAATGACCAAGTAGAGAGAAAAGACCAGGCCTACACTCAGCACAAACCACCTGACTTATGAATGAGGGTACCTTAAACTGCCTACCCTAGTCAAGCTGCCAGATGACTGCAGTAGTTTGAGGTCACATTAGTTATACCAGACAAGACCAGAAGCCTCCCAGCTGAGTCCAGTTTATAGTGACTCACATAATTGTGAGCCAATTAAATGGGGATTGGTTTTTAGTTACTACGTTTAAGGATGGTTTATTATGCAACAGCAACTGATGCAACATTGAATACAATAGTGAGATATTACAAGCATGTGTGCATACACATCACAAATAAAATAAGTGAATAAAAGAAAAATTCTACTCTGTATAATGTTGGAAATGAAACTGTTGACCACTTTCTCCTTACGGAGAAATCCTATTCCTATGTTTTTTGTTTTTTTCTCTTGCTAACTTGACTCTCAACAGGCTTTTTCCTACTTTGGCAGATATATCATCCAGTCTTTATGACAGACCATTTGACCATTATTTCCTCTGCCCGTATTGGAAATAGCAGTGTTCCCCAGCCATGTCCTCTCCTTACTCAGCTTTCCCTTTGAGTGACCACATTTGAATTATATCTTTTATACGTTATATATGTATACCAAATTGAGATTTCCAGCTCAGATTTTACTTTTTTCTGAGACTCGTACACACAGTACCTACTGAACATCTTTCTATATATGTCCCTGAAGTACCTCAAATTCAAAATATACAACATTGAACTCTTCTGACTTCTGTGCGCCTACATTCCGTCAATGACACATCACTCACTAGATAACCTAAGCAAGAATTGATTAGTTATATTGGCTACTCATTTTTCCTCATTCTTTATGCAAGGGAGGAGCCAAAAAAATGGAATTATCTTCAGGAGTGCTGTGGGCTCCTTCTGGTACAGGCTTTCCCCACTAGGTGAGTGTTTCTAGGAACCCATCTGCATGAGTGTACCAGCTGTCATGGTTGTGAGAGGCTGTGAGAGGTTTCGGTGAATTTCTTTTTTTTTTTTTTGGAGACTCTTTCCATGCATTTGTTCATTTCACCATGGGTTATGTACACAAACATCGTGAGGCATGACAGCACACCTGCCCACACCCCTCTGAGTGGTCAGTGGTTTTTTGACTAAAAATGGCATGACCCCTGTGCCCCACCCTCTCTATTCACCAAATCTCACCTCTAGCTAGTTATTTTTGTTGTTGTTTGTTTGTTTCTCTGTATGAAAAAAATCCTCAAGTGGAAACTGTTTGCCATTGTGGAAGAGGTGAAACAAAAAACTGAATTCATGAGTTCAGAAAATGTTTTCAGCAATGGAAAAAGCGACTCAATAGGTGTGTCACATCAAATGGAGAGTACTTTGAAGGCAACTGAAGTTTAAATGTGAAAGAATAAATACACAATTTTTTATAAATAAATTACATTTTGGGGAGTCGCCCCTCAGAGAATTTACTCATTCGTTTTGATTTGACCTAAGCAAAATGTCTCAAATCCAAACAAGTCTTTCCGTCTATATGTAGTATCTTAATTCAGGCCACTCTCATTTTGCCTGGATTACTATAAGAGCTCTTTCACCGGTTTCTTTTTTCTAGTCATTTTCTCCCTTCATCCATCCTTCATAAAACAGGTTATGTACCTTCTTATTCTGAATATGTCATTGTCAGCGATTTGTTTAAAACCCTCCTCTGTGTCTCTCTTACCACATGATTAATTCATACTTCTTGGCTTGATATAAAATTCCCTATGTCCCTTCATATACTCTGCTCTAGCTTTGATTAACTCTTTTAATTCTGGGCCTTAACCAATGCATTTCCTTTTTTATCTCTATTTAACTCTCACTTCTTCCCACAAACCAATCTCTGCCCTCTAAAACTTAGGATAGCTATCTTTCCTTGAAATCTCCCGTGACGTTTCATTGACCACTACTGTGACAATTAGCACATTGTATTTTGGTTGTTTCTCTCTCTCTCTCTCTCTCTCTCTTTTACACACACACACATGCTCGCACACACACACAATCGTAAGGTTTTAGAAGTTAGAGTCTGTATATAATATCCACTAATCATAGTACCTACCAGAATGTGGCATGTTTTAGGTATTAAATAAATACTTTTGAATGAATGGATTCAGGGATAATTTTCTAAATTATGTCAGGTTTTACTTGAGATTGCTTTTTAAAATACATGGGAGTGATATACTTGTTTTTAGAATTAAAAAAATTGGCATAATGTTTGACAAGTATTACCTATGTTTTCAAGATAATGTGTACCTTTGAATAGCAGAGCTATAGAAAAACCCAAATTGACATTTAAATTCTGAAGTATGAATATTTTTTCTAAATGAAAGTAGGTCACAGTTGAGTTGTGAGAAATATTATTCAGAATTAGTACTCCACATCTACAAATATTTTATATAAAAAAGAATTTACCACTATAAAGGTTTTTTTTTTCATTATTTTTAGAGCAAAATTTAAATAGTATTTAAATATCTAAAATATTGATAATAATTTTCACTACAAATATGGAGTTAAAAAGCCAGGGTTGGGGAAGCCGGGATGGCTCTGTGGGTTAAGCACTCACTTTGCAGCCCTGGGGACCAAGGATTGAATCTCAGCCCTGGCCCATGCGGACCCATATGCGGAACTGGGGAGTGCCCCCAGTTCAGTTCTCTCTCTGTCTCTGTCTCTGTATCTCTCTCTCTCTCTGTCAAAAAAATAAATAAAAATAAAAACAAAAAGCCAGGGTCTGTTACAATGTTATATGTATCAAGCAGGAATTTGGAGTAAGTAAGGCGTTTGATTGAGTTCCCTTATAATGTAATTTTTTGAAGTATGTCCAATTTGACATTTTTAGACCTCCACTCCACTTTTGTTTCTCTTTGCTCTTTGAAGAGACAGAAATCAGAGCTGCATATAATTTTGTGGTTAGTTGGATAAAACTGATTATGTTATAAATTATAATCAATGGTTCTAAATATTTATGGCAATAAGTGAAATTCTAAGCTTAATTATAACAGCAATTTTATTAAAAATAATTTAAAGTGACTTTGGGAGATTTTTAAAACTTCTGTAAATATTTTAGTTGGTAAGTTATGAATGCAAAAAATTTCTCTGTTATTGTGGACCTTCCCTATATGTTAACCATTTAGTTATCCGGGTTATCTGATCATCA
Organism: Craseonycteris thonglongyai; assembly: GCA_004027555.1. Classification (NCBI taxonomy): domain Eukaryota; kingdom Metazoa; phylum Chordata; class Mammalia; order Chiroptera; family Craseonycteridae; genus Craseonycteris; species Craseonycteris thonglongyai. The sequence continues at coordinate 18,180 of PVKE010018058.1, forward strand.
CGTCCCTGAAAGTTTGCCTTCTCATATTAGATCAAAGACAGATTAAAATTATTTTATTTATTCCTTCATCACAAATTCAAAAATGTTTTTAGGGTAAGGTCTTGATATTTTATTCTAAAATATTTCTCCATACCAAATTTAAATATTTTCTAAGAATTTAAATAACCTGTTTTTTATAATATAAAACACATCATTTTCTATTATTTATAAAGAACATCCAACTGAGAAATTAGGCATTACCCACTTATTAAGGACACTTGAATTTTTGGATAATTATGTCACAATTGAGTAAAGTGCCTTTTAACCAATTTCCTCCTGACTTTCTTGTGATACTTCAACTTGATGGCTTCTTAAAAGTATTAATATCATATAAATCAACCTAATTGTAGGTTTCTTCACTATTGAGGACTCTGAATTACCAGTTACCAAACCAAGGGATAGCATTTTCCTGATTACTAAGTAGTTTAGAGTCTATTAATATACTTACTGAATGTTCATTCTCTTCTCTCCTTGTATATCTTTTGCCCATTTTCTTTCAGATGTATTTTTGTATTGATTTGTAGGAACAAATTACTATCTTCAGTTTTTTGTATATGTTTTAAAGATGTGCTTTTAGTTTGATTTGTCTTTTTACTTTCTTTCTGATATGTTTCAGTAAAAAAGATTCTTAATTGTAATGTACTTAAATTTATCATTTTTACCTTAAGAGTTTTGCATCTTGTTTAAATCTTTTCATTTTGCAAAAGCACATTAAACAGCAGTGCCAGAAGAATTATCTTGGGCCATACATAAAATACACTAATACTAATAACAGCTTATGAGCTAAAAAAAGGTCACCAAAAAAATCTCATAATGTTTTAAGAATTTGTGTTGGGCCTCATTCAGATCTGTCCTGAGCTGCAGGTTGGACATGCGTGATATAAAATATTTCTTTTCTTGTAAAATTTTGAAGTCTTTCACTTGAAATGTAATTGTTTAATAATGTGAAATTGTTTTTTTGCCTGTGTGTAAGAATAAGATAGGTAGCAATTTTCCTTTATAAAAATATGGAAATTATTTTTCTCAACATCAATTTTATTGCAAAATCTAGTCATTTCTTAGAAATCACCTATACTGTATCTATCATATGTCAAGTTTTCATAATGATTATATATATCTATTTCTGGATTCTTCCTTTTATTGGTTAATTTTATCTCTGTATTACAATAACCTCATTTCACTAATTTAAATGCTTTATAATGTCTTGGATAACTGGTATGGTAGTTCCCTCTTCTTTTCCATTTATAGACTTCTTTGGCTATTCTTGGCACATATAAATGTCATGTTACATACAAAAACTCATTGGAATTTGAAACAATTGCATTCATCTTTCTTTTAGTATGTAGATAAAGTTAGTCTGGGAGGTTTTGATTCTTTGTTTGTTTTTAAGATTCCATTGGGAAGCTGGAATGGCTCAGTGGGTTAAGCACTTACTTTGCAGCCCCAGGGACCGAGGATTGAATCTGATCCTGTCCTGAGTGGACCCATATGCTGAACTGGGGAGTGCCCCTAGTTCAGTTCTCACTGGGGTGAGGCCCCGACCCATTTCCTGCCTTGTGCTGCCCTGCGCCCACCTGTGGAATAAAATTATGTGGAAAAACCAATGATGTGCAACCATGGAGACTGTTCTGGGCCCTCCCCACTTCTCTCTGTCTCTGTATCTCTCTCTCTCTCTCTCTGTCAAAAACAACAAAAATAAATCTTAAAAAAAAAAAAATCCATTGAATCTATTATACAGTCAACACAAGAAAATTTCAGCAGTATAGCAAATACCCAAACCTGTTTAGAGGAGAGAACTAAGTAGAAGATAAAGAGGAAGAAGGGCAAATTGATGAAAATTTGATGTTCAGTTATCGGTTCTCTAATCTATAGTCATGAGCCACATAACATTTCAGCCAACAATGGGCCGTGTGTAGGATAGTGGCTCCATATGATTTTAATGGAGTTGAGGTCCTATATTTTTGCTTAAAAAAGTTTATATTTCAATTTGTAGCACCTTACAGTATTTTCACTCATTGATAAATCTGACCTTTTTTTCACCCACACGTTTGTGTCTGTATGAGATTAGGCTCTGTTTTGTTTCTGACTAGAACCATAACTTCCATTCGTAGATGGCCTGTCTATAGTATGCAGAACTCCAATGCAGTTAGAAAGTTCTCATAGCAGTAATTAGGAGGCAACTTCTCAGCTATGTATTTGGGATTCTTGGGGTACTGGCCTATCTCAACACCTGCCTATTCTCACACACCGGGAATTCTGCATGAGCTCCACCTCCCAGAAATGGTTTCTATTTGTCTCCTCACAGTTGCACTTTTCTTTGCTCTATTTTCACTATTGGTTTCATTTGATAACTATCTATTTCTAGTTATTCTTATAAAATACACGTTCCAATGATTTTTTTGACATACATGTATATTTTTCTTTAGAAATTTTGGTATCATATGGAAATTGAAGAGAAGTAATGAGGTATGCCCAATCTAACATCTTGAATTGGAGATTATCTATGATACTCATGCCATTCTGACTATATATTTCTTATAACAGGTGTCCCAAAATTTACGCAAGATCTGTATTTTGCGTCATTTGTGCGGTAAAGTGTTGCCAACGAGGAAAAAAAACACAAAAAAGACAGCATGACAGTTGACAGTTCAGGGTTATTAAAAATGGAGTGCTACACGAAAGAACAACACGTTTTTATTGTTGAGCAATATTTTAAAAATAATGAAGTTTTGGCAGCTACAGTTTGCATGCTATACAGCCCGAGAAACAATTCAATTGCTGCATGAGTCATTTCCTGATCGTGTATTCCTGTTTAGTGATCAGAATTGGCCACCCAGATCATGCGATTTAACGCTGTTGGACTTTTTTCTTTGAGGTTGTTTGAAGTCTAAAGTTTATGCCAACAAACCCACAACAACCCACACCTTGAAGGAGGAAATTGAGCGCTGTATCAATGAAATTCAGCCACATTTATGAAAATCCGTCATGGAAAATTTCAACAAAAGACTGCGTATGTGCCAGCAATGCTGTGGAGGCCATTTGCCCAATATGCTATTCCGTACATAACCCTATACTGTATGCTTTATGAATCAGTAAAAAAACTTACAATTTTTAATTATAAACCTGTGTTTTCTATCAAAATTACTTCTTGCGTGAATTTTGGGACACCCATTATTTTTGGTAATATATGCCCCCTTATCTGTAGAACATGACCCCTGGCTAAGAAAATTATAGTCCAAAAAAGAAATCATATTATAGAAAATGAAATATTTGTAAACTCACATGTCAAATTGGTTTTCCAGTCTTTTGTAATATATTAAATTCAGTGGATGTCCTGCACTCTGTGTGGAAAGTCATTTGGAAGTAAGTGGCATTTTAACTGGTTCTTGATGAAAGGGTTAGATTTAGAAACACAGATAAAAATGAGAACAATTAAGTGAAAGTAATAATAAAAGTATAGGATTAAGTAATAAAAGTATATACCTATTCTGGAAAGAACAAAGTATAGTTTGACAAAATGAGGCACGTTAAGCAGAGTAAATACAATTTTACCAGTGAGTTCAAGTATAAGTTAAGCTAACTATTGTTTTCTGAGATGCTTAAAATTTGATTTTTATTGATATCTTTTATTTTTACAGTTTGAAACTTCATTTGATGAATGGTAAGAACTTTGTATGCTACTTTTATATTTTACATATAAACTTTGATTTACCTGCAGTAGATGAGTTTTATTTCAAAAGGAACAGGAAATTAAAGTAGAATTTTTAATATTAGATATTAAAATATAATTTAAAAATATAAATTAAAGCAGAATTTTTTATATTAGATATTAAAATGTAATTTAAAAAATATAAGAATTAGTTTATCACTGCAAATTGCAGAATAGTGATCTCCAGGGCTCTGTCCAACCACAAGACAACTATAAAGTTGGCAAAAGTTGGTCAGAATCAACTTTGGATGAGATCTGGATTTTATTCAAAAATTTACACAGCCTTGAGAAAAGTTAATGAAGAGTCTGCTGCGTTGCACTATGTAAGCACTGTGACATTTTTAATTGCCTTCTTGCTGTCCTCAATCTCCCAGATCAGTGGAATCCATGAAAAGAGCAGACTGTACTTGTGGACCAGATTGCTAGTGCCAGGGGGAACAACATGGACCTTATTCTTGAAGAATTGTGGTCTTGTCTTTTGACCTGTCTGGTGACTCCCTAAAGGACCTGCAAAAAGGCTTTCTTTGTTTTGCTTTAGAGCAATCATAGAGCTGGAGCTACTCCAAGGGAGTTTGTTGAAGACATTTAAAGGCAGGTACTTGCCACCACTGTTTGAAACTATCAATAGCAATCATGACAAGCATTTGACAAACCAAAATGCCTGAAAAAGAAGAGGTTGATAAAAGAGACACACGAGGAAATAAGACTTTGAAAACTCTCACAAAAATTGGAGAATCAAGAAGTGCACAAATACGACCAGTGCTGGACACATGCTATGGGAAGACCTGAGAAGACCCTAATCTTTTACCTGTGCTGGCCTTTAGAATCTTCACAGGCAAGAATTGAGGATAGATGGCAGAGATATAAATAGCCTGACTAACCATTGAAGGAGTACTCCAGTAGAAAGCCCGTCTGTTAAGATTGGGAGGATATATTTTTTCTTTTTCATTTTGGCTCCAGGTATTTAAGGTAACTTGAGCAAAACATAAGCACTATAATAAGCTAATGCAATATTTAGTTTAGTGGCCACACATGACAAGAATACAGATATAACAATAAGTGTTTAGAAGAATCACTGAACAAATAAATAACAACCACCCACTACAAATAGCAACAGTAAAACTAAAAGAGGGAAAGTAACTATTTCCATTTCACATTAAAGTCTTCAAAATGTCCAGTTTTCTTCAAAGATTATGAAGCAGGCAAAGATAAAAAGAAAGTTGTCTTATTATGAAGGGAAAAAGAAAGAAAGAAAAGAAAATGTCCCCAAGGAGACCTAAACATTGGATTTATCATACAGTTTTTATATTAACTATCTTAAATATCCCCAAATAGATGAAACTATGGACAAAGAACTAAACAAAATCAGAAGTCTAACTTCTCAACTAATATAGAATATCAACAAATACATGGAAAATATAAAGAAGAGTGAAATAGGCATTCTGGAACTGAAAAGTACATTAATTGAAATGAAAATTTAGAGATATTCATCAATAGGCTTTGAGCAGGCAAAGGAAAGAATCATTGAATTTGAAGGTAGGTTGATTGAGCTTATTCAGACTGAGGAGCAAAAAGAAAAAAAAAATGAGGAGAAATGAACAGAGCCTAACTAATATACCCCAGAGATACCACCAAGAATATATGCATAAATATACCTGTAATAGTAATCCAAGAGTGACAAGGGAGAGCAAAAGGGAGAGAAAGAATACTTGAAGAAACACTGCCTGAAAACTCCTCAAATTTGATGAAAGGTAGGAACCTATACTTCCACTAAATTCAATGAACTTCAACCAGGATAAACTCAGAGATGCACACTGAAACATTTTAATCAATGAAAGAACAAAAAAGAGATAAGTAATGTAGAAGACACATTACAGAATTATAGAAGGAAGTCCTTTTTTATCAGTAACTACTTTTCGTGAAAATTATTTAAACTCTCCTGTTAATAAATAGAAAGTAGAATGGATGAAAATAAATAAGCCGAATATATATGGTGTCTATAAGATACTTACTTGAGATCTAGTGATATAAGTAGGTTGGAAGTGAAAGGATAAAAACTATATCCTATGAAATAATACCTAAAATGTTGCTGAAGTGGCTATACTAATATCATACAAGATAGATTTTAAGTCAAAACATATTTTATTACAAGAGACAAAGAATACTTGATATCTTGGTAAAAATATCACTTCTTCAAGAAGACATAAAAATTATAAGGCCTGTCTGGGGAAATCCAGACATAAATGCCTCTATTTTTTATATTACATGGCGGGATACTTCTGGACAGCCCTCTGTACATATCTAAAAACATGACCTCAATATACAAGGGCTGTCTAGAAAGTATTCAGCTAGAAATCATTTTCTCATTATATTGACAATAGTTGGATTTTTTCCAGATAGCCCTCATATATGACATATAAACTGATATCATTGAATGAAGAAATAGATAGTTCTCTGATAAGAGTTTGAGAATTCAATGCCCCAGCTTTCAACAGTGGATAAATGAACTAAAAAGAAAACCAGTAAATAGATGATCAACACTAGAAACATCTAGATCTAACTGATTTATACAATACACCCTATCCAACAACAGTAGAAAACACATTCTTTTCATGTTCACATTTAACATTATTCAGTCTAAATCATAAATCACAAAAACAAATCTCAGTAAGGTTAAAAGGATGGAAATCATACAAATATTTTCTATGCCCTAATAAAATGAAACTAGAAATCAATAACAAAAGGGAGCCTAGTAAATTATATACACGCACACATACATATTTATATATTTATATAAAGTCACTAAAAAACCTAATGAGTCAAAGTTGTAATCACAGGAGAAATTAGAAAATACTTTTAAGAGTAACGAAAAATGTGGGGATGCTGGGATGGCTTAGTAGGTAGGTTGAGCATTCATGTTGCAGCCCCAGGATCCGAGGATCAAATCCCAGCCCTGGTCTGTCTGAATCCATATGCTGAACTTGGGTATGCCCTCAGTTTGGTTCTTGCTGGGGTGAGCTTCCCATGTAGGAGGCTCCTGGGCTGGTTCCTGCCATGTGCAGCCCTGTGCCTGCCTGTAGAATGGAACTACCGGTATATTGAAAACTAATGACATACAGCTGTGGTGATTGCTCTGGGCCCTCCCCTTTATCTCTCTCTCTCTCTCTCTCTCTCTCTCTCTCTCTCTCTCTCTCTCTTTTGCTCTCTCTCTGTCAAAAACAATAAAAATAAATTTATTAAAAAGAGCAATGAAAAATGGAAATGCAAGTTACCAAAACTTTTGGGATGCATCAAAATAATGCTCAGACAGAAATTTATAGCCATAAATTCTTACATTAAAAAATATTACAAATCTAGTAACCTAACTCTGTCCCTTGCAGAAGTAGAAAATAAATGAAATAGAGTAAAAAAATAGTATCAATGGAAACAAAAATTGTTTTTTTGAAAGGATTGGCCAAGTTTAGAAACCTTTAGCTAGAATGACCAAGAGAAAAAGAAAACTTTAATTACTAAAATCGTAAAAAAGAGGACATTATTACAGACCTTACAGAACTAAATACGTTTATAAGATAATACTATGAACAAAAAATTAATCAAGATAAAATAGACAAATTCCTGGAAACACGTGAATGATCAACACTGACTCAGGAAGATATAGAAAATCTAAAAAAAAAATCTAATAACTAAAAAGATTGAATCAGTAATCAAAAATCTCCCAACAAAGAAAAGTCCAGGACCAGAAGGCTTCACTGGTGAATTAATAACAATGCTTCTCAAACTTTTTTTAAAAATAGAAGGGATAAGAACACCCTTCCTAACTCATTCTATGAGGCCAGCATTACCCTGATATTAAAATCAGGTAAAGACTTCACAAGAAAAGAAAACATAGACAAATGATTTTTAACTATAGATACAGAAATACTGTAATACTAGAAACCTGAATGCAACAACATACTAATGGAATTATGTATCATTACTAAGTGAGATTTATCCTGGCAATGGAATGGTAGTTTAAAATACAAAACAAAACAAAAAACAATCAATGTAAAACATCACAGTAATAAAATGAGGGGGATAAACCTCTTTGGGAAGCAGGTGGCAAATTTCAACACCTTTTTATGTTGAAAATACTAAAACTGGAATTGGAAGGGAACTTTCAAAACATGATAAAGGACATTTATGAAAAATAGTTGACTGCTATTGTATTTAATGGGGAAGACTGAAAGTTTTCAACATTAAGAGAAGGAACAAGACAATGATAGCCACTTTTCTCACTTTAATTTAACATTGGAACCCTTGTACATTGCTGATGGGATGTAAAGTGGCTCAGCCACTGTGAAAAAGAGTTTAATGGTTCCCAGAAAGTTAAACCTAGAATTACCATATGACCCAGCATTTCACTCTGAAGTATATAAAACAAAAGGTTTCAAAACAGATGTTCAAGCAAAAACTTTTATACAAATGTTCATATCATATTCACCATACCAAATAGTGGAAATAATCAAATTCTTCCATGAACTATTAGATAAATAAAGGTGCTATACTGTATCAAGATGGAGGGATATTATTTAGCCATAGGAAGTAATGAAGTTCTGATAAAAGGTGTAACATGGATAAACTTCTGAACCATTAGGTGAAGTTAAAGAAGCCAGCACAAAAGGTTACCTATTGTATAATTCCATTTATATGAAATATTCATGACAGGTAAATCTATGAAAATGGGAAGCAAATTGGTTGTTTACAGCAGCTAGTGGGAGAGAGAAAGGGGCAAGATTGTTCTTTTGAGGTGATGAAAATGTTTTGGAACTAGATAGGGATAATGATTGTACAACATTGAATGTACTAAATGCCATAGAAGGTTACACTTACAAATGGTTAATTATATGTTTTGTCACTTTTGCCTCAATTCAGTTGTGTGTATGTGTGTTAGTATTGTGTGAGTTAAAGCAGAATTTTGCTGGACTAAAAATTAACTGAATTTTGGAACACAGTACAGAAAAATATGTCCAATTATGGACAATAACATATTATGTCATGTCACAGTGGTGAGAACATTGTTTAATAAAAGATGCTGGGATAATTTTGTTTATATTTTTAAAAGCAAATAAACAATAAAGATGTTATTTTATTCAACAGAAATATTTTAAATGGAATTCAAAACGAAAGAAGAAAATATAATGAATATACCACTGACCTCAAAATAGACAGGCTTTCCTAAATAAATTGTAGAATAACAATGAGACAAAAAATATGCAGCCATCAGAAATAGTAAATGGTAGTAGATATATATGCAAGAAACAATGTCATGTAACTAAGGCATCGTACAAAATTATATGACTCTAGTTTTATAAAAGTTGAAATTCATTAGAATATTATATTCTGTTATATCTGTGAAGAGTGAATTAATATGAATTGTTTTTATTTTATATTATTGTATATAGCCTTCTTTTATTTGTAATCCCTTAACAAGAAAAATAATAATTTAATAATATAAAACTCTGTGCTTTGTTGTTGATACTGATTTTCTGATAATTTTTATCAGAGAAAAAAATATATATCTGTTTAAATACAATGAAACCTAGTCTAGAATTTATGAATTGAACTGGAGAAATACTGATAATGAGACTTATTTTTTTATTCAACATATAAAACATTAGATAAAGATCCTTTTAAAAAGTAATAACATTTTAATTTGGACATTTTCTCAAAACCTTAATAACTTTAAACTTGAAATGATATTTTGGCATTTTGTAATTTATATTGATTCCCTAAAAATGCTAAACTGAAATTAAAGAAATAGCTTATTTAAATTATTCTCAGTAAATTTCTTTTTTCTGATAGTAACACTATCTAGGAAAGACCAGGTTCATTTAAAATCTGTATATCCCTTTAAAAATGTTCAGGTCGGGGAAGCCGGGATGGCTTAGTGGGTTAAGCGCTCACTTTGCAGCGCTGGGGACCAGGGATCGAATCCCGGCCCCGGCCCGTGCGGAACCATATGCTGAGCTGGGAGCCTCCCCCAGTTCAGTTCTCTCTCTGTCTCTGTCTCTGTATCTCTCTGTCAAAAAACAATAAAAATAAATAAATAAATATTAAAAAAAAAATGTTCAGGTCATTTCTAATACATTTTAAATTGCTATTAACTTCCAATGAATGATAAAGCCCATTATCTATTAGAATTTTGCTATATTAATCTCCAATACAATAGAATTAGTATGTATAATAGTAAGTTTTACCACAAACATTTAAAATTCAATATAAGAGCATCACCTTAAATTTGTTTTATTAATTTTAAATATAACCCTCCTTTATAGTAATTGGTCAATTCCCATTTTATAGGAGCAGAACTTCTACAAAATATGTGAAGAAAGATTGGAGTGTTGCTACACCACTGACAGAGTTCCAACCTGAAGAAGAGAGAGGTAAAGTTGTAGTTCGTACTTAGATGAGTGTAATTATATTGAAAAGCTCATTGACTTCTCATTTAATATATTTCTGATTTTCACAATAATTATGTTTAACAGTTTCATAATTTTTATGAGTATCTAATAGAGGAAAAGGCCTTCTATGTCATTTGATTAAATATTTATTAAACAAATATTTATTAGTAATTATTATGTACTATATAGTTCTTTGGGTCCTGAGTGTATAATGATTCCTGATAACCTCTCAAGAAGCTAACTATAGTTTAGTACTGTGTACAGTAGAACATAGTGTGATAACCAAAGTGTTCCCTATCTGTACTGTCCAACAGATTAGCTATCAGCTACATACAGTAGTTGAACACTTGAAATGTGGCTAGTGAGGCAAAAATTTAATTTTTAAGTTTTACTTTAACTTACATTTAAATGTTACTAGTCACATGGGATTCCTAGCTATCATATTGGACGTTGCAGCTCCACTGTGTATACAAATTAAGATTAATGTTCTTGCTATAATTTCTAAAATGTAAAAAAAAAATTATTCTGCAATAAAATTTGTGTTAAAATTCTTCAATGTATTTAAATATATTATATTTTACATTATAAACATAAAATTGACATTATTCATCTCCTTATTGATTCTCGGAAATCACCAACAGTGATATTGAACAAATAGCGATTTAAGGTGTCACATTATTAGAACTGTTATTTTCAAACCACCAGATGCCTGTACAATAGGATGGTAACTACACATGTGCCATAGTCTTTCCTTGTTTTTCCAGTTTCAGTTTGGGAAAAGATAATTTTATTCATTACAGTAGAGAAACCTGTTTCTCAAGAATTCTTTTCAGGCTGAATGCTGAATTTCTTTGTCAATTGCATAGGTTAGAAATAGAAATTGTGTGACAATTGAGTTTGCACTCATAACCATTATGTAATACTACCTTCTAGTAGAAAATTATTATTTTTTTATTGTACAAAAGCAAAACAAAAAACAAGTGTCTTTTATTTGCTTTTCTTCTTGATCCAGTTTTACTGTTTTTTCCTCAGCCTTGGTGCTCTGGGGTTTTTGCCTTTCTTGAGACTACCTGCTCTGTTTTCTTGCTATGTTACAATTTGGCAAAAGTCACTGTTTACAAGTATAAATGTCACCAGAGTGGGAGCCATATCCATTTTCCTTAGTGATATCTTTCCAGGGAGAGCATACTGCCTATAATAGAACAGATTCTCTACCCATTTCTTGCATAAATAGATGAATGAATATCTATGTTAATCATTTTATTAACATTAAATCATATCTTTTCAGAGCTATGAACCAAGAATCACAAATATCTCTCATTCAAGGAATTAATTTGTGTTATAATTGAGTAATAGAATTTAGAAACAACAATGAAATTTTAACAAGTCCAACTAGAGATGCTATTATCTGATAAGATAAAGAATATTAAGTGTTTTGTTTCTAGGAACCATTCTGAGGATTTTCTGTATATATCTGATGTAATAATTATGATTTGCTTTTCTCATAGAATGAGAGGAAATGCAAGCATAATTCAAAAATACAGCTTATGAATAGAACATTTTTCTTTCAGATAAATTATTATGCATGAAGATATTGGTTGAGATTTATATACTCCAATTATTTTATACGATGTTCATTTAAAAATCTGTCTTTGAAAGTTTATAATCAATGTTATGATTTTATTATAATAAAACAGTCTTTAAAAGGCTAATTTGTTTT
>PVKE010018059.1:0-30011 GCA_004027555.1 Craseonycteris thonglongyai
AGTTTGTAAGATATTGGTGAGCTTAAGCAATGCAACCCTGATAATTTAGTAATTTTTTACTCCAAGATAATTTTTCAACTGTAGTTTCTTTGCAGTTTTAATGCATTAGTTATAAACCTCCTGGTGAAACTTATTTTCCAGCTTATTTACTCTGTAGTGGCTTGGCAAGCCAATAATATAAGTGTTCAAACCTTTCACAACATAATATAGTATCAATAATGAAAACCATATGCATCTTATTCAGGTAATATAAACATTAAAAGTGAGAAATTATTTTTGACACAGAATTAACTGTGAATTATAGTTGACAATAAGATTTAGAAATTTGAATTACAAGGCTGTTTATGAAGATATTTTTAAAATGTACAAAGTTTAGAGTGATTTTACTGATAAGATATACTTCTCAACTGCAATAAATGCCCTTATTGCGTATAAAAAATTGTCAAAAGTTTGGTAGGAAGAAAATAACTGGATAATGATATTTCAAACTGGAATAACATACATCCCTGCAGTCTACAAGTGTCAATGGTATGTTTTTGGAAATCTATATAAACAACAATGACATCACACAAAGACACATTCTCACACATTGGTTTTGGTGACTCGTTAGTTATGAAGAGATTTCTCTCCTATTTTAATCTGAAATTTAATTATGTTTAGCTTCTCTGGCTTACAATATCAAATATTACTTCACCCTTAGATTTTATTCCTCAATGTAAAATCATCATATCTCTCCATTTGCTTTTTCTTTTCTGTTACCCAAAGTGACATTAAAGAAATCTAATATTAGATTTTCACTATTTTTTAAAACAGTGATTTTAGAAAACTTAGAAAATAAATATAAAGAAAAAACTTACCACTAATTTTAAATATCTAGGGAGAACCAATGATAATTTTAGGGAATTTTCTTCAAGTCTTTTAGAATATGCTTAGATTTAAATTTTCTATCCTACTTCTAAAATACAGCATTATACATTAAAATATTAAAATGTTTGGTTTATGCCTTTCTTTAGCTTTTTTTTTTTACTTATTTTTATTTAGTTTCTTGTTTTGTATATTACACTCTAGATTGTTTGGTTTTATTTTTATCTTTTAATTAGTAAGTCATTATTTGTTCCATTTGCTAATACTTTCAACTTTAAAAATTACTCCAATATTTAAATCAGAATTTAAAATTTTTTTTCTCTCTAAGATGAGGAATTGAACACTCTTGGATTCCCTTAATCTTATTCTCATAATCTTTGTTGATAAATTTTGTGGATTTATTTTAACTAAAGCATTATTTTTATATTGTTGTCTTCATCAATTATTTGGGGTATTTTCAACTTTTTATACCTTTAACATTTCTCTTTAAAACTCATCATTCCTTGTACTGTACATTTTTTAAATAATTATGTTTTAAATTTTTATTGAAGTCATTTTATTGATATATTTCTCAAGTATACTTATGAAAAGTATTTATCTGTTGTGTATTTGCTATGCTTTTGCCTGTACGTATTACAAACATTTTCTAAGGCCTTCAAATGTGAATGTCAACTCAACTAGACATATTTTTCTGGGGCTTTTCTTTTATGTCTGATATAAAGATGAAGATCACCTTGAGATCAAATCAATTTTTCTTTTTTTGTAACATTTCTTCTCAGCTTAAAAAAGAAAACAAAAAAAGATACTAATTATAGGGATGCTGGGATAGCTCAACAGGTTGAGTGCTTGCCTTGCAACAGCAAGATCTGGGGATATAGTCCTGACCCTGGCTGGTGTAAACACATATGCTGAACTGAGGCCCAACTGGTTACAGCCACGAGGGCTGCGAAGATTCTTGCTTTTCATTCAAGAGGCCCCCCCAGTTTGGTTCCTGCCCCACCTGGCCCCACAGCCACCTGTAAGGAATAAAACTATGTCATAACTAATGCTGTACAGCTAAAGAAAATGCTCTGGGTACTCCCCACTTCTCTCTCTCTCTCTCTTTCTCACCTTCTCTCAAAAAATAAAATCTTAAAAAATATAAGTATATAATTAAGGTACTATGCCAAATATGCTTATATATTTTTTTTTAATTCTGTCTACCTACTACAATCTGTTTTCAGCTACGATTAGTTTCTCCAAGATGTCTTTACTACTTCTGTCCACATTGTGTTTATATACAAATACACCTATAGTACTTAGGGTAAATTGTTCTTTTTTCTTTACCACATACATCATTTTCATATATATATTTTTTTTATTCCTGAAGAATATAGGAAACTCCTCCCCTGCAGAGCTGATTTACTTCCCCCACCCCACCCCACCCCAGAACACTTCATTTAGTTTTTATGTGTGCATTTCTGAGTGTGTGTGTTCATGTGTGCACATCCCTCTGAGATGAGTGAGCCATTCTTTATCTTACACAACTTTCTTTTAAACATAGTTTTATTTTTTTAATTTTTCTGTTTAGTGTTTTTCTTCAAATGGTTTTCTGCTGAGGTGGCATAGTATACTTTTCCTATTTTCTCCTCACAACACTAATTTTCAAGTTTTTGCAACAATTCTATAAGTCTAGAGAATGATATACTCATGTTTTTGTCATATAGAATTTACAAAAGACAATTCAAGGTGCTATTCTTTATTTCCACTGACCAATAATTAATTACAGAGAAAGTGCTCTACTTCTAGTACTATCCAGTAGATAAGGTTATAATACTTATTTGTCCCTTCTTTCCATCAATTTTATGTCTCTTACATATCCTTTTTAGATCTGTGTAACTCCTAGTCCTCATATAGCCTAGTGGGTCTCTTCTAGAACCCAGTATGATTAGTCTCATTCTCATATCAATATATCTTTACTTAATGAAATAAGTGCATAAAAATATCAGTGTCCTAGTATGCCATATGTTTGGACTGAGTCTTTGTTGTTCCAAGATATGTACCTGAGAAACCACAAGTACAAAGAGCACACTGGACGGCTGAGTGTGAGACATAGGTGTATTGAAACTTACTGACCTGGGGGAGTGTTCAGTGGTGACCAGCCAAAAGGATAACTCTCAGCACACAAGTGGAAAAAGAGCAAGGTTCTATATGTACAGTCAAACAAAGAGTATTCCATGGGAGAAATCATCTTTAGGCCCTGCATGCTCGCTGTCATGCACACAGCCTGCCACAAAGCCTGGAGACAACTCATCTGCCTGCAGGGCCAGTCCTGCACTGTAGTGCTGGTGTTCTTATAACCTGCACCCACCTGCACTCCCAGATACCTGGTCCTATGCTCTGTCATAAGCTTCCCTGATTTTATTAGACAGCATCAGGCTTTAGTGCTCCAGTATCCTGCCTTTTCTTGAAAACTGTTAGGTGTCTCTCTTTTCTGGCAGCATCACTCTGCAAGAATGATGCCACCTCAAGAAGCACTGACTCTGCAGTACAAAGATGGCTAGCCACTTCACTTTCAAACACAGATTCTAGGACTGTGCATCTTCATACAAACCATCAGAAAAATGCAATTTCTTTTTCTTTCTTCCTTTTTTTAATACGAAGCAGAAACTCAGTTTCCTCAGGGAAAATACTGGTAGATTACCAGTGGTTTTGCTTGTTTGTTTGTTCTTTTCTTAACTTCATTTCACCTAGAGACTTTCAATACCTCATGTGTCATACTAATTCATCAATATTTTTAGATCTTTCTAGGTGTTCTAGAGAAAATTTTAAAATAAGTGAGTCGAAGATTTCTTGTCAGATACTTTTAAAATTTCTAGTTTCCTTCCTAACTCTTCATAACACTCTTGGTTCAATATCTGACCTAGAGCATTGCTTTCTCTCTGCAAACCACAATAATTTTTCAGTGCTTAGAATATTCACAGAGATTAGTATCCCTATCTCTTTCCTTTAGTTCTTTAAAGGTGCATTAGACATAGGCTGACAAGATCTGTATTAAATGGGACACAAAACAATGGTACTATCCGATTTCAAATGGTTTATAAGGTCAGCCTGTTTTCATTTGGTTGAATTCAAGGTGTCAGTAGGCTGACCATACACACCATTTGAAATGGGACAGTACCATGTTCTGCCCCATTTAAAACTATATATGCTCAACCTAATTAAACTCTTCTTACTTCCCACTGCATATTCTCACTTGCAACATCTCCTTCTAGCCTTCCTGTATCAGGTGTATCCTGAGTGTAACCTGAAAACAGTTGGTCTCAACTGTGTTTAGTCTCTCTGATTAGATTTCTATTGCTGCTGTAACAGATTACCACAAATTTAGCTTCTTAAACCAACATGTGTATCATCTCACAATACTGTAGGTCAACCGCCTTGGTTGGCTTCACTGGATTCTCTGCTTCAGGTTTTACACAGCTGAAATTAAGGCATTGGCTACATGAACTTTTTTCAGGAGGCTCTGGTAAGCATCTGTCCCAAGCTCATTCAGGTTGATAAAAGAATCCAGTTTCTTGCAGTTGTAAGACTGAGGTTTCAACTTCCTTACTAGTCACCAGCTGGGATCCATCATTAACTGTCTGGTCTGAGCATGTGGAACTCTACATCTCAGAACCATGTATTCTGTCTCCACCATACTCAGAACCATGTATTCTATCTTCCTGAGTTGCCCTTCGGCCTACCCCTTCTGCCAGTAGCCATAGAGAGTTCTTTGTGTTTAAGGGTTTATGTGGTTAGATTGGACCAACTTGGACAATACATACAGCATACTCATAATCTCCTTATTTTAAGGTCTGTAACTTTATATCTACAAAGTTTCTTTTGTTATATAAGGAAACATATTTATGGACTCCAGAAATTAGGTCATGTACATCTCAGGAGGGGGATGTCATCACGTGTTTTATCACATATCCTTGTTTCTGCCCTCGGGTGTCTCCGAGCCAATGCAAAAGGATTCGCTCTACATGTCCTTGCCATGATGTTAAACATCTTCATGATCCATTCTTGAACGTTCTCCCCCACGTATCAACCATGTCTTATAAATCTTCCTTGCTCAATATGCATTCTTGGTTGACCTTGATCATTTGTCTGAAGACATACGATATGGGGACAGACAAAGACCTCTACAGGCCATTTCGGCATGTGCATCTTGGAGATATGAAAGTGTTAATG
Organism: Craseonycteris thonglongyai; assembly: GCA_004027555.1. NCBI lineage: Eukaryota > Metazoa > Chordata > Mammalia > Chiroptera > Craseonycteridae > Craseonycteris > Craseonycteris thonglongyai. The sequence continues at coordinate 5,077 of PVKE010018059.1, forward strand.
CACCACAGAGCAACCGTTAACCAAGAAAAGCAATGCCCCATCAATCTCTAAGCTAATCCTTTGTTTCAGTCTTCCTGTCTCTTTAGAAGGTTGCTTAGAAACAAGCCCAGATTTCCCATAGTGCTGATCAATTTAACACCTACTTGGATGGCCTTTTTATTAGTCTGAGTTTTCCACACCTACTACCCACATCACTACCCAATATAAACTGTTTACACAAAGTCCTTGTCTCAGGCTCTGAAACTGCTTTGGGAAATAAGAAGTGGCCTTTCACAGTAAAGCGTCAGGAAGGAATTCTAAAACCGACTCATCTACTGGTCACATAATAAGAATGCCCTTGTTAGTGATAAGTGGATGATGATTACTTTCACATTTTGTAACATCACAATTTCTGAGAGTCTGACTAGCGGTAACTGGGATGAGTTACAGGTAAATGATGAAGTATTGGCTTACATGGTAACTGTGGCCTTTGAACAATAAGGATTGTATTGTTGGATAACATATTTCAGCCTTAGAAAACAAAATAATAGACTCACAGCCAATAATCAAGCCAAGGTGCACTATATAAATAGGTCAGAGCCCAAATTGAAAACAATGAAAGAGACTCCTACCTCCTAGAGCTTCAGACTATACTAAAAATTAGGCCCAGAATTTATTTTAAATTGAGCAGAGCTACAAAGGAGGTACTCTGGCATAAATTTGACTTATAAATAAATCAGTGATCTTATAGAAAGAAAATTGGGAAGGAGTTATTTGGATGGACAAACATGGAAATTATAAGCCTACAAATTTCTCTGAAACTTTCTGACAGAAGGAGCACTTTCCTACCTGTGAACAGAAAACAACCTGCCTTTGTCTGGACCTCAGCTGAGGCAGATGTCTTGCAAGGTGATATTTGTTCTCTCCATGCTTTTGTTCCATCTCATTATCTCCAAACCAATAACCACGTTCAACCAACTCAATTAGGGAAACACAGTCCCTGTTCCAGGAAAAATTGGAAGATCACGTTAATTTAAAAGGGAGTTGGGGAAGCCGGGATGGCTCAGTGGGTTAAGCACTCACTTTGCAGCGCCGGGGACCAAGGATCGAGTCCCGGCCCTGGCCCGTGTGGACCCATATGTTGAACTGGGAGCTCCCCCAGCTCAGTTCTCTCTCTGTCTCTGTATCTCTCTCTCTCTCTCTCTCTCTCTCTCTCTCTCTCTCTCTCTCTCTCTCTCTCTCTTTCTCTCTCTCTGTCAAAAATAAAAATAAATAAATACAAATATATTAAAAAGGAGTACATTCAGGATCATGAAGATGTTTGCCCAGTTGAGAAGAATGTAAGGGGAGAATTTCTTTAACAGCATGGTAAGAGTGTCTGTAGCTATGTAGTTAATTGTATGGTTGGAAGGTATCTTTAAATAATGGGGGAAATGATGGACCTCCATTAATGAGGTAGAGATGCCAGAACTGCCTTAACAAAGCACTTGGGATCAGAGGTTCAAGGAGGTAAATAGGAATGTTGGATCAGTTCTATTGCATATTGGGATATAGTGTACAGATCAACTATGCTTTATTTGAAGTCGAAGAGGACATGCTCTTTACAAAGGTAATAAAGGATTCACAGCTGGAGGGCAAACTAAAACACTTTTAGGCTACATTTCTAATAGAAAATGTTTTCTGAAACTGGGCTCTCTAGTTTCAGTGGAGATGATAGGATCTCAGAGCAACAGTTAAGTAGCAGCAGATATCCAATAGGGTGAAGGTAGAAGTATTTACTGTTATGGATGGCAAGGTTGAAGTACCTACCATAGTGCCTTGAATCTGTGACAATGGTTAATACACCCATAGAGTTTAGAGTAGCAAGGTACATGAACAGCCAATTAGAGTGATACTTGACCTTTCAAACAAAATAAATGTAGAGGAGGCAACTGGGGAATTTATTTCTTCTTCAATGGAAATAAATCATGATTTCTGGTGTAATTTCAAAAATCTAAGCCATTGCATAGACCCAGCACCCAATAACTAAAAGTGAAACCAAATGACCCTGAGAAAGGATAAAGATTCCTTCAATCTGTCCACAAAAGTTCTGTGCCAATTACCAGATTTAACCTTGAAATGGAAACACAATAATACTATACTCAGAGCACTTGAACATTATTGGATATAGTGTATTTTTCCATGTGTAAGACTATGCTTTTGTCTAGGGTTTCTAATCTTGGGTTAGAAAAATAGGGGTGTTATACAAGAGGGTGTCTTATATATGAAAAAATATGGTAGTATTCAAATTTTTGAGGATAATCACAGAGTACTCTAAAAGTCATCATTTCCTGTGTTTAGTGGGAACCAATGGAGGACAAATAATGAATAAAGTTCTGGTGCAAGTTCATCTTCTAGTGGATCTATCCTGTAGTTGTTCCCTGGCCCCTCAATATGCAATTGTGATGCATATGCTGAGCATTTGACAAAACTCTGACATGCACGTTCTGATTTGTGGAGGAAAAATGATTAAAATAATATTTAAATGGAAGCTCCTGAAATTATATCCTCTGATCAAAATAGTAAGTCAGAAGCAAGAACAAATTCCCTGCAGAATTACAGAGATTAGTGGCATAATCAGAGATTTAAGGGATGTAGTAATGGTGGTTTCTATTTTAAACCATTTGTCAAAAATAAACATGTAAATAAATATATTGTGGCAAATGACAATGCACTACCATAATTTTACTAAGTCACAGACCCAATTATAATATTTTGCCAGACATGATATCTTCACAGTAATGTATCAACATAAGTTATGACACTTGGTTTGCAGCTGTTAATCTGGTAAATGCATTCTTTCTATTCCCATCAGAAAAAAGGTCAAACATTTTTTTATGCATGAAGAATAGTAATATATATTCACTACTGACCTCAGGACTATGTTTACTCTCAGTCTCATCTCACATTTGACAGAATCACACAGTGGCATTGGAAGGGTCACTATACCTTTAGTAAATATAAACACGGCAAATGCGAACTTTATAGAGTATTAAGTATTTATGGTTTTATAATTTTTTAAATTATTTGCAAGACTAGTGTTATTGTATCCAACTATCTTGGTAGTGCTATTACTCCAAGCACAAGGCAAAGTTTAGAACTTACAGAGTTTTTGCCAAAATGTTTTCATTTTAAATAATTGGACACAAAAGTATTTGGGGTGTTTGGAATACTGCCTCCATTCTATATTCCATTTCTTTTCTATGGAATCATCAAATTTTGAATTATTTATCTTTTATTTGAATATAATTTCTGTTCAATTTCAATTAAGATACAATTATTACCTACAGATTTTTCTCCTGCCTACTTAATGATTTTTAAAATAACACTTTATTTAACTTAAGGATTGCAGCAGAAAACATAAATTTTTTTGAATATTTACTTTACCATTATTAGTACTTGCAACATGATGCCTATATATCCATATAAATGCATCATTTTGGTATATATTAGAATGAAACATGAACTCTGAATCCCATGCTTGTATGTGGCTGTATTAATATATAAATATTTAAAATTAATGTCTTCAATGGACTCTACCAGGCAAGATCCTGACCCTTGAATCACAATTAATTAATATAAGAAAAAGAATTTAGATAAACAGTCTCCCTATTTATTTGATAGCTAATTAAAATGTATACTCTGAAGAAGTCACTTAACTCTCAATTAGAATTAAATATGCAAGGTTATCAGAACCCTGCAAGCAGAAAACTGAAATTAATCTACCCATACCAGAGTGAACACATCAAGGATGGCTCTATGTGGTAAGGAAAGGTTTCATGTAACCCAGCATGCTGTGTTGTTTATTGCCTCTACCCACAGGGCAACAACAAGGATCATGTCACTGCCCATCCTAGGATTCCTAACAACTATAGTAGGCTCAAGGTTAAAACCTAATGAACTGTTTCAATTAGCAATAATTGCGCCTCAGATAAACCTCATTGGCTATGATACTGCCAGTGCGCAAAGCTGAAATGTTAAAATTGTTTGTGGACCCCATCAAATATCAAGTTGGATTGTCTAAGAAAAAAAATATCGTCAAGATTTGTTTACTGATCAAAAGCTGTTGGGTTAGTTTTGTCATAAGATTAATGATGCACTTAAGAGGAAGAGATTTATGATATCTGTGAGCACTTCTAATTGAGTTAACTCAACAGAGAAGCTTACAACAGACACAACTCCAAAACTGAATGGTTAATAAGATGCCCACTGTTTTCTCCCTTTTGTACTGAATTTAAATAGGCTATTAACACAATTATACCGCTTTTACTTCAATTATTATTTTTCATATTTAGAGATATTTATTTACTGATTCATATATCAAATAGTTAATGAGCTCCTGCCAGAGGCACTGAAAATAGCAGTAAACAAAACAGACTAGTTCTTACCCTCTGTAGCAGTGATATCCAACCTTTTGGCTTTCCTGGGCCACATTGGATAAATTGTCTTGGGCCATACATAAAATACACTAACATTAATGATACCTAATGAGCTAAAAAAAAAAAACAAACAACTAACAAAAAACAAAACAACAACAACAATTTCTCATAGTGTTTGAAGAATTTGTGCTGAGCCTCTTGCAAAGCCATCCTGGGCTGCAGGTTGCACACGCATGTCTACTGTCTTCGCCAGGTTAGAAAAGTTTGTCATCATTATTTCTTCAAATAGGTTTTTCAAGTCCTTGCTGTCTTCTCCTTCTGGTGCCCTTGTGATGCAAATGTTGGTATGCTTAATGTTGTCCCAAAAGCACCTTCAATGATCCTCATTTGGAGGAATTCTTTTTCTTTTTGTTGATCTGATTAGGGTGTTTTCTGCTATTTGATCTTTGGAATTGCTGATTTGACCTCTGCTTCATCTAATCTACTATTGATTCTCTGCAGTGTATTCTGTATTTCAGTTATTGTATTCTTTATTTCTGATTTTGTAACATATCTTCTATCTTCATTTTTATATTTTCTGTCTCTGTTGAAGTTCTCCCTGAGATTATTGAACATCTTCATAACCAGTGTTTTGAACTCTGTATCTCGAACATTGCTTGTCTCCATGTTTTTTTTTCTATTTCTATTTTTAGAGCTTTGTCCCATTCTGTCATTTGGGACATGTGCCTTTGCCTCCCCATTAGGGCTGCCTTCCTCTGTTTGTTTCCATGTATTAGCTAGGTCTACTATGTCTTCTGGTCTTAATACAACGGGCTTATGTAGTCTGTGTCCTGTGGAGTTCAGTGGCACAGTCTTCTGGTCACCCGAGCTGGGTGCTCCAGCTCTGTTTCTTGTGTGGGTTGTGTGTGCTCTTCTGTTGTATTTGAGCTTTGGTTGCTGTTTACATGACAATGGGAGTAATTGACTGGCAAGCTGATTTGTTGTGAGGACTGGCCATGACTACATTAGAGGAGCTGACTCTATAAAGCAGGATTCTCGGGTGCCTGCCCAGCATGTCCACAAGGTGTGCCATTTGTAGACACGATTCAGTGGTCTGAAGCTAGCTATCAGGTTTGTTGATTCTGGGACCTCTTGAAAGGAGCTCTGACACTGGCCAAGATTGGACATTACTTTTCCCCTGACTGGGGTCACTTGATATAAGATACAAATGTGATCTATAGACGGTTGCCACTAATGCTGGGCTTGTTGGTGAATGGGAGAGGCTAAGCTGTGAACTGAGACTAGTTGATATTAGTGCCTTGCTTGGGAATGCTTAGAAAAAGGTACGGGGCATACCAAGGATAAATGCTGCTTTTTGATTATTGTGAACCTTTGAGATTTTATGATAATCTACACTGCAAACTTGTTCAACCTGTGGCCCATGGGCCACATGCAGCCCAGGGTGACTTCAGCTATTTTTAGTATATTTTATGTGGGTGCCCAAGACAGTTCTTCTAATATATCCCCAGGAAGCCAAAAGGTTGTACAACCTCAGTACATAGCATGAGGCCAGGCAGGTGTGTTGTATCAAAAAGCCTCTGGAAATGGGTTGATGGGTCTGCAATTTGGGTGAGTGTGTGGGTGGGAGTCTCAGGAGATTACCAGGATGGGGAGAACAAACATTATTAGCCAGATTGATCGAAACTCAGATATGGTACCTGCTTTCATTTGTGTGCTGAGTGGGGTGAGTCTTCAATAAGAAAAAAGTAGTTTCTGCCATACTTCTATCTGCAAAAAAGCTGCCCCTTCAGCACTCCCTGAAGCCAGACAACTCAGTTTCTCCCTGTATGTTCCTGGTGCCTTGCAAGTTTCTGATCCAGGTCTGGAGCTCAGAATAAGTGATTCTTTCAGTAAGTCCATGTGCGGGTCCTTTGGGGCTCCAGTCATCTTCCGTCTCACTGAGGCACAATCTCCACTGATTTTCATGGCTAGATGTTGAGGGACTTCTCTCCCCAATCCTGAAACCCAGGGTTGGGGATCCTAGTGTAGGGCTGGGGCTCCTTGATCTCCCCATGGGGATTTCTGCAGCTATGATATCCCTCCCAATTTTTATGGTCACGTGCATGTGTGGGATTAGTTCCTTCCATGTCTCCACCCCTCCTCCCAGTCTCAACATGGCTTCTTCTGTATGTCCTTAGTTATAGGACTTCTATACAGCTAGACTTCAGGTGATTCTCAATATGCTTGTTCTGTAGTTTAGTTGTAGTTTTGAGGAGGTCTTGAGTAGATGGAAGTGTGCTGTTTACTTGCTGTGCCCTTTTGACTGCAACTCTCTTTTAAAATTATTGTCTTTTAAAACCAGAGGCTTTTTTAAAATATAAGATTTAAGTGTTTCTTATAAATTTCATGATAGTTGTTCCCTTATATTATCCTGTGAGTAAAGCCTTGTTTGGTCTTAGAAGGGAACCCCCCCAAAAAAGTATCTATATATCTATATCTATATCTATATCATCTATTTATCTATCTATCTATCTATCTATCTATCTATCTATCTATCTATCTATCTATCTATCTATCTATCTATCTATCTATCTACCTACTTACCTACCTACCTATCTGTACGTATGCTGTCCAGAAAGTATTCAGCTATAAAACCATTCTCATTGACAATGGCTGGAATTATTTCCAGACAGTATGTATGGGATATATACTATGTATCCTGTAATGTAGGATAATTTTATTTAATCATCCTAGTTGAATTTTAAAAAGATATTCATGCAGCACATCATATACTGAAGAGACGTTGATGAAAAGGCCTACACCAAAAATATTAAATACACTGCATATTTCAGTGGTATTATTAAAACAGAATGGAAAATAACAGGGCCACTCTGCTCCCTTCTATGACTTTTTCTGAAACAAAGATGACAGCTTTAAGATTATAACAAGACCCGGTTAAATGTGTGTCATTTCTTCTTTGTAAAAATTACTTTCACGCGACTAGATTTATGATGTGCCAGTTTCCCATTACAGACTTTTTTGCTGAGATGGGATGTAGTGATTTCTAGGTCCAGTTTACTGAGTAGCAACAGGGAAGTGCCCAATTTGATTCATTGTCTAGTATAGATATCAACAAAAACACATTCAGTTTTGTATAAATGCAACAACATATATATCTGACAAATTGTATTTAATATTTAAAAGTAAATGTACTCTCTCTATATAAACTCTGTACAAAAATGTTGAAGAATTCCAGACTTTTAAGTCCTTGTGATTGAACAAGACTTCATTAAGCCAATAACATCTACTCTAGGCCATTGCTTTCTCTATCACTTTAAGTTACACATTCAATAATTATAGCCAATTATAATAATTTATGATTAATAGAACCTTCATTTTTAAAGTATTATCTATATGGGATGAATCTAAATCTACTGTTATATATTTTTGCATTTTGTATTAATATAAAGGTATATTTATGAGATATGCAATTTAACTGAATTTAAAATTGTTTTCTTCCACCTAGGCTTGGAGATACAATTATAGATCTGAAGTCATGAAGCATCAATTCTAATTTTGAAATCCTAATTTTGTCTCTGAAGGTGGTATTGAAGTATGTTATGGATAAACTTGTCAGTTGCTTGTTTTAAAATCAACCCAATTCCATTAGAGCCATTCTCAAGCAGTACAACTCAATGCTTCTGATAGCAATTACAGCCTTTTTTTGAGTATGAATTTTATGTATAAATCCTCCAAGAGTAACTCATTTTATGGTTTTATTTTTATCAGGAAAGATATGTATTAATTATGTGTAAATTGGTGTAAACTGTGTGTTAGTTAAAATAGATATTTTTTTAAGTATGCAAGGAATTATTTCAATAATTTAGCATTTTCATATATCTAGGAACACATTAATGGTATACAATTACAAACTTCAGAAATCATGGCCAATGTATTTAATCCATCTTCTTACATTGAAATGAGGCCTGATGAGGGTTTTCAAAAGAGATGTGTGGAACCACAGAATCTTATTGAGGAAGTTGGGTGTGATGAGACAACTTTTTTTCTCCTCTTTTCAAGAAAGATCTATCAGAGGACACTTTGGTTGATTCCATGACTTGGCCACTGTGAACAGTGCTGCAATGAACACTGGGGTACATGTATCTTTGTGGATTAAGGTTTTCAGATTTTTGGGATAGATACCCAGGAGAGGGATTGCTGGATAATATGACAATTCCATTCCTGTTTTTTTGAGGAATCTCCACACTGACTTCCACAGTGGTTTTACCAATTTATATTCCCACCAGCAGTGTATGAGGGTTCCTTTTAGTCCACAGCTTCTCCAGCACTTGTTATTCCTTGTCTTGTTGATTATAGCCATTCTAACAGGTGTGAGGTGGTATCTAATTGTGGTTTTAATTTTCATTTCCCTAATTGCTAGTAATGTTGAGCATTTTTTCATGTATCTGTTGGCTGTATCTTCAGGAAAGAAGTGCCTGTTTAGGTCTTCTGCGCATTTTTTAGTTGGATCATTTGCTTTTTGTTGTTGAGTTGTATGAGTTCTTTATATATTTTAAATATTAGCCCCTTATCAGAGGCATTGTTTGCAAATATTTTCTCCCATTCAGTTGGTTTCCTTTTTACTTTGTTGACAGTGTCCTTTGCTGTGTAGAAGCTTTTTAGTTTGATATAGTCCCATTTATTTATTTTTGCTTTTCTTCCCTTGCCTTTTGGGTCAAGTTCATAAAGTGCTCTCTGAGCCCAAGGTCTATAAGTTCAGTGCCGATGCCTTCTTGTATGCACTTAATAGTTTTGGCTCTTATGTGAAGATCCTTAATCCACTTGGAGTTAATTTTGGTATATGGTAACAGTTCACAGTCCAGATTCATTCTTTTGCATGTAGTTTTCTAATTTTCCCAGCACCATTTACTGAAGAGGATTTCTTTTCCCCATTTTATATCTTTTGCTCCTTTGTCAAAGGTTATCTATTCGTATACTTGCGGGTTTACTTCTGGGTGTTTGATTCTGTTCCATTGATCTGTATGTCTGTTTTTCTGCCAATACCAAGCTGTTTTGATTATTGATGCTTTGTAGTATAGACTGAAGTCAGGGACCGTGATGCCTCCAGGTTTATTTATTTATTTATTTATTTTGGATGATTGCTTTGGCTATTCAGGGTCTTTTGTGGTTCCATCTGAATCTGATAATTATTTTATCTATTTCTTGAAAGAATGTCTGTGGGACTTTGATGGGAATTGCATTAAATCTGTATGTTGCTTTGGGTAATATGGTCATTTTAACTATGTTGATTCTTCCAATCCATGAACATGGAATATGCTTCCATTTTTTGCATTTTCTTTTCTTTTTTTTTGATGAGAGAGAGAGAGAGAGAGAGATACAGAAACAGAGAGAGAACTGAACTGGGGGTACTCCCCAGTTCAGCACATGGGTCCGCACGGGCCGGGATTTGATCCTGGGTCCCCAGCACTGCAAAGTGAGCGCTTAACCCACTGAGCCATCCCGACTTCCCCATCTTTGCATTTTCTCCCATTTCTTTTAATAGTGTTATACAGTTTTCCATGTGTAGGTCCTTCAGGTTCTTCGTTAAGTTTATTCCTAAGTATTTTATTTTTGTTTTGATCGCAAACGGTATCATTTTTCTTATTTCTTTTTCTGAAGTTTCATTGTTTGTGTATAAAAAAAGCTGTGGATTTTTGTACATTGATTTTGTATCCTGCAACTTTACTTTATTCATTTATTATTTCTAAGAGTTTTCTGGTGGAGTCGTTGGGGTTTTCTATATAAAGGATCATATTTTCTGCAAAAAGTGACAGTTTAACTTCTTCATTTCCAATTTGAATGCTTTTTATATCGGTTTCCTGCCTAATGGCTCTGGCTAGGACTTCCAGCACTATGTTGAATAACAGTGGTGACAGGGGACATCCCTGTCTCATTCCTGATTTTAGAAGAAAAGGTTTCAGTTTTTCTCCGTTCAGTATGATATTTGCTGAGGGTTTGTCATATATGGCCTTTATTATGTTGAGGTATTTTCCTTCTATACCCATTTTATTAAGTGTTTTGATTATAAATGGATGTTGTATCTTGTCGAATTCTTTTTCTGTATCAATTGATATAATCATATGGTTTTTATGTCCTTGCCAGGCTTTGGTATTAGGGTAATGCTGGCTTTATAGAATAAGTTGGTGAGTATTGTTTCTTCTTCAATTTTTTTTGGAAAAGTTTGAGAAGGATGGGTGTTAGTTCCTCTTTGAATGCCTGGTAAAACTCGTTAGTGAGAATATCTGGTCCTGGACTCTTGCTTTTGGGAAGGTTTTGGATGATTGTTTTAATTTCCTTACTGTTCATTGGTTTTTTTAGGTTGTCCAGTTCTTCTTGATTCAGTCTAGGTAGACTATATATTTCTAAAAACTTGTCTATTTCTTCTAGGTTGCAAAATTTGGTGGCATATAGTCCTTCATAGTATTTTTGTATGATCCTTTGTATTTCTGTGGTATCCGTTGTAATTTCCCCTCTTTCATTTCTAATTCAGATATTTATATGTTTTCTCTTTTTCCCTTGGTAAGACTAGCCAGAGGTTTGGCAATTTTATTAATTTTATCAAAGAATCAGCTCTTTGTTGTATCAATTTTTCTATTGTTTTTTTTATTCTCTAGTTCATTTAGTTCTGCTTTAATTTTTATAATTTCCTTCCTTCTGCTGGCTTTGGGTGTTTTTTGTTCTTCTTTTCTAGGTCTTGAAGATGTGATATTAGGTTGTTTACTTGTAATTTTTCTTGATTCTTGAGAAAGGCCTGTAGTGATGTAAATTTTCCTCTTATTACTGCTTTTGCTGCATCCCAGTATTTTGGTATGTTGTGTTTTTATTGTCATTGGTTTCTATGTAGATTTTAATCTCTTCTTTTATTTCTTCTTTGAAGAAGTCAGTCATTTTTTAATAACATGTTGTTTAATCTCCATGTATATATAGTTTTTCCTGCTTTCTTTCTTTAGTTGATCTCCAATTTCAAAGCTTTGTGATCAGAGAATAGTGTTGGTATAATTTCAATCTTAAATTTTCTGAGGCTAGCTTTGTTTCCCAGCATGTGGTCTATCCTTGAAAATGTTCCATGTGTACCAAAAAAGAATGTATAGTCCTGTGTTTTAGGATGAAGTGTCCTGTAAATGTCAATTATGTCCTATTGCTCTAATGTATCATTTAATGCTGATATTTCTTTGTTTATTTTCTGTTTGGATAATCTGTCCATGGCTGTCAATGGCATGTTTAAATCTCCTACTATAATTGTGTTTTTGTCAGTTTCTCCTTTTAGATCTGTTAGTAGTTTCTTTGTAAATTTTGGTGCTTCTTGGTTGGGGGCATATATATTATTAAGTGTAATATCTTCTTATTGTATTGTCCCATTCATCATTATAAAATGTCCATTTTTGTCTCTTATTATCTTTTTGATCCTGAAGTCTGCTTTGTCAGATATAAGTATGGTTACACCTGCTTTTCTCTGGGTGCCATTTGTTTGGAGTATTTGTTTCCACCCTTTCACCTTGAGTCTGTGTTCGTCCTTGTGACTGAGGTATGTCTCTTGTAGACAGCATAAGGTTGTTTTTGGTTCTTTAATCCAGTTTGCTACTGTGTGTCTTTTTATTGGTGAGTTCAATCCATTTACGTTTAGGGTGATGATTGATATATGAAGATTTCCTACAGCCATTTTATGTTTTGTTTTATGGTAGCTTTCAAAAATTTTCTTCTTTGCTTTTATCGTCCCATTGATTATTTTAGTTTGATAGTGTTTATAACTGTTTTTTCTGTATTCTCATCTCTTGTTTTTCTGTGTCCCAGTTCTAAGTTCTTTTTCAGTCGTCACCAAGAACTTTATATGAAAGAAAGTTTCATATATACAGTGGTTCCTTTTCTTAAGGATGTTTCTTATCTCCATTCTCTTTGGAAACTTAAGTGTTTATTTCCTCCCCTTTTTATATTTTTGTTGTTGCAGTTTATCCCTATTTACTTTTACTTTTTGTTTCAGGTTCAATCACCTCCTTCAGTATTTCTTTAAATGCTGGCCTTGTGCTAGAGAATTCCTTCAGTTTTTGTATGTCTGCAAAGGTCTTTATTCTTCCTTCATATCTAAAGGATAACATTGCTGGGTATAGGATTCTTGGCTGGTAATTTTTCTCCTTTAATATTTTGAATACTTTGTTTCATTTCTTTCTGGCTTGTAGAGTTTCTGTTGAGAAATCTGACGAGAGTCTGATGGGCTTTCCTTTATAGGTTATGGTGTTCTTTGTTCTGGCTGCCTTGAGGATTCTTTCTTTGTCTTGGACCTTTGACATCTTTAGTATATTGTGCTTTGGAGAGGGTCTGTTAGGATTCAAGTAGCTAGGGGTCCTGTTTCCTTGTTAGATTTGAGGTTCTAGTTTTGCCATAGATTTGGGAAGTTCTCATCTACTATTTGTCTGAGTAGATTCTCTGTATCTATCTTGTCCTCTGTTACCTCTGGAATACCTATTATTCTTATATTATTTTTTCTAATGGAGTCAGATAGTTCCTGTAGATGTCTTTCATTTATTTTGGCTTTTATTTCTCTCTCTTCTTTCTTCAGTGACATTTCCATATTTTTGTCTTCAATTTCACTAATTCTTTCCTCTGTCTGGTCAGTTCTGCTTCCTATGCTAGCTATTTCATTTTTTATTCCTTTTATTGTGTTGTTTATCTACAGAATTTCTATTTGCAACTTTTTCATAGATACCATTTCCTTTCTAAGATTATTTAGCTCCTTCTGTGTACTCTGCCAGTTTTCTCTGATCTCTTTGAACATTTTCATAATTGCAACCTTGAAGTCTGTCATTTAGCTCATATAATTCCATATCTTCAAGTTCCTTTTCTGGAGATCTTTCTCTTTCTTTCTGAGCTCCTTTGTTCAAAGGGGTATTCATCACTTCTGGAGTGTTTTGTTTCCTAGAGATGAGGACTATTACCTTGGTAGATGTGAAGGTATCTTTCTTTTACTTCCTAGCTGGTGTTAAGTGTTTTATTATGTTTCCTCTTATTTAGTTCATTGCCTCACAGTGGGAAACTTTGTAGAAGATGGGCTTCTCTTTGACTCAGTTGCCCTGGTATCTGTATGCCTCTTCTTTAGAAAGGTATGGTGGGCGATGGTGTTCTATGCCTCTGAGATCCCAATGCTGTCAGAAGCTGCCACACCTAGGTCCTCTGCTGGCTTCAGTGGGACAGGTGGGGGTGGGGCTTGTTCAAAAAGGCACAGGTCTGTTTGCTTCACAGGGTAATGGTGGCTTCCCTCTACTGGCCTCAGTGGGAAGAGTGGGGGCAGGGTTTGTTTGGAAAGGCACAGGCCTGATTGTGTCACATGGTAATGGTGGCTTCCCTCTGCTGGCTTCAGTGGGAAGAATGAGGGCAGAGTTTGTTGGGAAAAGTGCAGGTCTGATCACATCACAGGGTAATGGCGGATTCCTGGCAGCAGCTCACTGAAGGCTTGCCACGGGCGAGCCCTGGGAGACAGCAAAAGGAAGCAGCCAGGCTTCGTGTCCAAGGCCACGCAGTGCTCAGGTTGGGGCCTCTCCTCACTGAGAGCCACTCTGTGCCACAGCCGCCAACACACTACCAGTGTCTGTGCTCTAGCCCCTGGAACACCTGCCTCTGGCTCCAGTTGCTGGCCTCACTCTCTGCGAGCCCCCAGCTTCAGCTGCCCGACTCAAGCGCCGGCAGCCGGATCTTCACTCCGGTCACCTGCCCTGATCTCTGGCTACTGCTGGCGCCTTGCTCTAGCCGCCCTCACCACACCCCGGCTGTTCCCCCTGCACCCACACTGGGTCCTCTCGCCACCGTCAGCCGTGCCCGCCTTTCCCGGCCACTCTGTGCCCTGGTTGGTGTCTGCGCCTCCGCCTCTGTTTGTTCCAGGCCTCCAACCTGCCCAGAGTCATTCTGCACCTGGACCCACACCCTGATGCTTTCATCTCAGTCAGTCTCTCCTCTGCTGGACTTGGGTCAGTCCCTGGATCGGTCACTGGGTGAGTCTATGGGTCATGCTTCATGGTGGGTCTCCACATGGCTCCCTTTATTTCTCTCTCATTTGCTTCCATTTCTCCAGCTTTAGGTATTTTCTTGGGTCCTCAGACAAGGCTGTGTGCTACTTAGGGATTCTCTGGTTGGATTTTAGTTGTTTAAATAGTTGTCTTTCCAGGAGAGATTTCAAGAGCTCTTCTCACATTGTCATCTTGATGACATCTCAGTTATATTTTTCTTGCTATTAATATTATAAAGAGTTTATAAAAATTATCTCTTTAATGCCATTTTTCAAGTACCCTTACCACCTTTACTTTTACTTTCTCCCATACCGTTTAGAGACCAATTGAGCCTCCTGGCTACCACAAAAAATCTATCTCATACCATCCTGGTTCAATACCCAACCAATCAGATCTAAAGCAGTCTGTGGCAGGGTAATTCACAGAGCAACATGTCCTCTTCTACAGAGTTAATAAACAAAGATCATCTGTTTCATCAGTCCCATAGTGGGCAGAAATGGTTAGGTTGTTCTTGTATTACTGCTTTGCTCAGTCATTACCTGGCTTCTCTAGAGAAGCTTGACCTTGGCTCAAAAGCAGAGGCAGACTGATAGCTGAAGGCTTTCATCTAATCTTACTTCTCACAGCGGGGCAATGTGTCCTTTATTGACACAGAATCTGGGTTGCATATCTTTATTTCTGGTGCAGTAATAGTTTTGGTATTCACTGGATATTTACTGGACATCTGATAGGAAAAACAGTATATATACTTTGTGTATAAGTAAAAAATTGCTTTAAAAATGCTCAATACATTTAATAATGTTTATTTAAATAGAACATATTCATATACACCAACAACTGAAATAATTTCTTCTGCACTTTTCTCTGGCTTCTGTCTTTTCCACTGATGGACTCCATCTCCAGGCATGGCTGCCAGTCAAAACCATCACTGTGCACTCAATTAAGTAGTTCTGCGTATCCACGTAGTGCTCTGTTTTGTCTCAAATCACAGGATTGTGCTGGCATGTATTTTTTAATGTTTTATTCTGATTAGTTATTAATACAATATTACAGAAATAGTCCTGTTCCCATAGAAATAGTTATCCCCAAACTGTTTGTTCAAGGGATTTAATTGGCCGGACGTTTTTAGTACATCATTTCTCCCCATCCCTGGACTAGAATCTTGTTCTGTAGAACTTTTCATTTGCCTATACACTTTCATATATACCCAAGAACTATTACCTTTGTTCTTTACTCCTAATTATTTCTGTATTCCCCTGAATTATATTTATACAGATTTATATTAAATCTGTGTTGGTTAATTGTTTAGTTAAATGAGGTAACTTTAGATTCATTATTAGATGTTTTGTTTTCTGTCATTTAAAAAATTTTTCCCAATATAAGATAAACCAATTGGTTTATTAGTAATTAAACTCCCATATCTTTGAACAAATCTAAGGGCTAAACAAGGCTCTTAAAGTAATTCTTGTCATCATGCTCCTGATATAAAAAAACTCTGAAGGAGATGCATCAGGGAAAGCATTCAGGGCTGAGACAGGCATGTTCTGTGAGAAACCTGAGCCCAGTCAGGGAAAGTGAATGTGGAAAGGCACCTCTTATTTGTTCAAATCGGGGGGGGGGGGATAATTAAATCTGAGGGCCACTTGAGGTAGCCCATACCTCTTCCAGTGTGACCAGAGTTCCTCTTGAGAATAGAATGAGGCAAATGCAATGGCATACCTGTTGTGAGTTTAGACCTTAAGAGGCATTACACATTTCAGGTTATTCTCTTGACATCCTGCTCAGTTGCCATAAAAGGGCCTGATTGAACTTGATAAAGATGGAAGACTGTGTAGGTAAGTGACAATTCACTAGCTGAAGCTCCCTAGACCATCCAGTTGATCTACCCAGAGCTGACCTGAACTACCTAACCGAGCGCAGCTCAAATCCCCATCCCATTGAGTCATGAGCTAAATAAGTGGTTGCTATAAGAAGACACAAACTGTTAAAGTGGTTTGTTATGTAGAAAACTTACTGATATACCCAACAATATTCAGCATGGTCTAGGTGTCACTTAGCTGTACAGACATTGCCAGTTACAATTGATTCAAATTAGCATGCCTAGTCCATGACTATCTTGTCCTGGCACTATGATGGAAGAGTGTGGAGGACAGAAAATGTGGTCCTTTTTCTTTCCTATCCACTAAGTTAATAAGTAGAGATGTTTTCTTTGTTTAATCAATGGTTTCCTGGGTACACAATTCAATTAACATATGTGGTATGTTATTCTAGACACACATACCACGTTTTTCTGTGTATAAGATGATACGTTTGTCTAAAATTCTTAAACCAAAAACTGGGGGTCATCTTATACATGGGGGTAACCCATGTATTGAGTTCTTAATATTGGGTTAGGAAAGTAGGGGTAGTTTTATACATGGGGGTGTTTTACACACAGCAAAATATGGTACACATAATGTGAATTTCTAATTTTTCATCTAACTCTAGGCCATATTCAGTATTACCTCAAGTAATGAATCCCCTTCTGTAATAAGACATAGTTAGATCTGAAATGTAACTTATGTTAGCAAATTTCATGAAAGAGATCAAAATAGTATGCTTAGAGAATTAATGACCAGAAGTAATTAGTGATTACTTCATAGAAATAAAGGAGTACGAGGCATCCTGAAAACATGGATAGAATCTCTCCAGCAGGGGTGGGGGGTGAGAGAAAAAAATATATTACAGGCAGAAGAAATGATTTAAATCTAGAGAACATATTTGAGATATAGCAGAGAGAGAAGGGAAGATTTCATGTAGGGGGATGGTAGGAAAACTCAAAATAGGATAGTCAAGAAATGAAATGCCTCAAGAGTTGAACTGAATTTGTACCTGTACTTGACTTATGTGAAATAAAACATTCTTAGAAATTTTTGAACAAGTAAAAAGTATGAACACAGTTGGTTATCATAAAGCTGAACCATGTGGCAGATATAGAAAATATTTTAGGAGATGGAGAGGGAATGAGCTATTTCAGTGGTTCAGTGAATAGCTAACTGACTAAAGTCATAGTAACATGTATGATGATAAGAACCTAAGGACTCACTGAGTGATGGGAAATAGCATTTGATGACTTGAAAAATTTGAATTCTGGTTCTGAATTCACTGGTATATCTCAGGCAGAAATACAAAATTGCAATAAAAAATTGTTTGGAGGGTAATTCCTGGTTTTGGAATATGATAAATTTATAAATCTCCAAAGAATGCCAGATGAGTGGCAGGAATGGTACTTCTGAATATTAGGAGATAAGTTAAAACTTATAAATAATGTTTCTAATTTCAAGATAGACTATCCTTATTTGAACAATAATTAATTGGAAACTATAACTTGGGGAAAGGTAAAAAAGAGAAAAAAATAAACTAGTCTGTAAAATTTATTTTATTGCTATGAGTTTTACTTTTCTTCCGTTTTGCTCTGTTGTTTTTTTTTTGGAAAATAATCAAAAAGTAAAGCAGTACAGAAGAAAATATGGAAGTGTGAATTTAAAACTGAACATCTGCATACCACAAAAAAAAAAGTGAGAGAAAAATTTGACAAATGTTTTTTTTAGTCTGGATTTATTATAAGGTGTTTGAATATCTCTCGAATTATCTAATTTTGAACATAATTTACAGAATAAGTAACATATACTTGTTATTGTGTAGTTTGTGTCATTATAATTTGCATTTTGGAAACTTTTTATACATATAAATTGATGTAGAGATGAAAATAATTCTTTTAAAAACGCCACATATAAAAATTACACTCAGTATTTTGGATACAGTTTGAGTGATGACAAATACATAGAAACTGGCTGGTCTTTAAATAGAATTATTTGTTGTGCTATAAAATAATTGTAGGTACTATATATATTTATACATTTATATACTTTGTGAGAATTCATGCTTATATCTAGCAAAATAATTTAGAAATAAACTTTATTGATTGAAAGAAAAAAATAATAAAATGTAAAAGAAAAATAATAACAGCCTTTTTCTATACTTTTTTAATATACTCTTAAAGCCAAATGGTTTGGGACCAATAAATCATAGGATGATGTGTGCTACTCACTTACACCAGAAAATCATAGAGTAAAGTGTCAAACTGAAAAAAGTATAATTGATGCTTAAATGTACTCGTTGTAACCATAATTTGATGAATATGAATTTATTCCTTCTATTAAATCTTTATTTTCTTAATCAGTGACATAGAAAATGCTAAAATGATAGGTTCCAGACAGAATATGTTGGAAGAAAGAAAATAAAACCACACAACATCTGACCACACTTTAGAGCTCTAACGTGAAAATATCAGCATATCTGAAATGTTTATTTCATATATTGCACTTTCAGAAAATAAAGTATTCATATTCAAAGTAGGGAAAAGAGAGAAAAAATCTGTAACCAAAGAGGAAACACTTTATAATTTATGAGTTTTTTAACTGTATGTGGCATTCTTATGGTTTTAGCAGTGGGATTCTATATGGTAAATGGGATGAAACTACTCACCAGAGTTGATTCATTCATATAATTATTAATTGACCAGGCATTTTAAGCTTCATTGTAGTAATAGTAAAGAAAAATAATGATATAGTCTTTGATCTCAAAGGACTATCTGTATGGGGAAGCCGGCTAAGAGAGTTAAGCACTCATTTTGCAGTCCCAGTGTCTGAGGATCGAGTCCCAGCCCTAGCCCACGTGGACCCATATGCTGAACATATCTTCTCACATGGGAGGCCCACAGTTCAGTTCTTGTCAGGGTGAACTTCCAATGTAGGAGGCCCCCGCTTCATCCCCCAGATCATGGGGGATGCCCATGTAGGGAGCCCCTGGCCTGGTTCCCACCCTGAGCAGCTTTTACCCACCTGTGTGGAATGAAACCATGTTGAAATCCAATGATATTCAACTATGGAGACTGCTCTGGGCCCTCTCCCTTCTGTCTCTTTCTGTAAGAAACTATAAAATAAATCTTAAAAAAAAAAAAAAGAGCCAGCTGTGAAGACAATGAACAAGAAAGCAAATAAATAATTATGAATTGTGATAAGCACATGAATGATATAAATAGCATATATGATAGAGACTTGCAGAGAAAAGACAGAAGGTGTATAATTAGATTGAGAATGTCTCACTGATTAGCTGATTGTTAAGGGAAACCTGGAAAATGAGAAAGACCTTCAAGGCAATCCATGGAAAAGTCCATGTAGAGTGAACTTCTTGTCCAAGTGTTACGAAGAATAAATTTAATGTGTTTGAAAGTGTTGTTGCAGGAAGCAACACCTGATGGAGGATATCAGATGCTCAGACAACTCTTCAGATAGAGGAAGGAGATTTTTTAGCCGGTGGAGCATGCAAGGCTAGCAGCACCTAACACATGCTCCCTATGGATAAATTTCTTACAGTTCATAGACTTTTTCAGTGTCCATATGATCCCTTTGTCTAAGATTCTTTGTGCCATTCATGACTCAAGGTAGAAAGGGAGAATCTTGGTGGGAATATAGTTTTTGGATAAATCTTGTTAGAGGTTTCTTGATAAATGCTGTTATTTTTAGGTTTGTGAGGGTCTCCAGGTGGCAGGAGGCCAGTCACTGATTTATAGGGTGTAGTTAATCTGCCACTTGAGTGAGAATCTCCAGGTGACCTCCTTCTTATGCTATCTTCAAATTCTTCCCCTCTCAGCATGAAAGAAAGTCATGATGCCTGAAACAGTTAGAGTTACAAATAGGTCTAAATAGGTTTAGAGAAGGGCAAGATATACTTTCTCTATTATTAGTTCACAGTCTACTATCACTGCATAAGAAATAGGCTCAGAAATCTTGGTGGCAAAAATCAATAAGTATTTATTTCTAATAAATATTATTTGTAGTTTAGCTATGGTGTTTCTGTTTTAGGCTGGTGGTGTGTTGTGATCTGCTCCTATGTATATCTGAAACATGTTCTTCTAGGGGTACAAGAATGAAGTCCATCATACAATCATATTTTAAGCCTTAGTTTGCAAAATTATAAGATTGCCTTAGCCAAAATGAGTCAGATGTCAAGCACAGAGGCAAGCAATAAATAAGAGAAATTTGGGGAGAGAAACTTCAAAGATACATTGCAAAGAACGAGAACTATGTCTTATAAGTCATTGTAATGTATATTTATAACATGTGGTCTTATACTATAAATATTGTATATTTATAACACGAGAACTATAACACAAGATATAGTCTAACTCAGGGGTGTTCAATCTTTTGGCTTCCCTGGGCCACATAAGGATAAAAAGAATTGTCTTGGGCCACACATAAAATACACTAACACTAATGATAACTTATGAGCTAAAAAAAATCTCCTATTGTTTAAGAAAGTTTACAAACTTGTATTGGGCCACAATCAAAGCCATCCTGGGCTGCGTGTGACCTCTGGGTCATGGGTTGGACAACCTGGATCTAAGTCATTAAAAAATAAGGAAAACATAGTATAAGATAATACCATTGGTTTTTGTAGTCTCTAAAGCAGTAGGAAAATACCTGAGCCTTTGTAATATACGGAAAGTGCTTATCAAGAACTCTGGCAGATCACAGTCTTTAAATGTCAATCATCTACACAGATATCATCAAGCATAAGCAAACCAGAAATTTCCATAGTGATTGAAAGTATAACAGTTTATAAAAGTAACTAACTGTGTTAGTCTGAATAAATATGTATAAAGTGCTTTAGTCAGTGCCAGGCATGTATTATATGCTATATTTAGCTTATAAAACTTAACCATTGTGATCATTAAAAATACAGAGAAATAAGAAACTGGAATAATTTAGAGTACAATGGAGCTACTAACTAGAAACAATACAGATTACAATTCTTAAATACTTAACTCATGAGTTACTTGGACCAAGATTGGACCATCGATTGCCTTGAAGGTCTTTCTCATTTTCCAGGTTTCCCTTAACAATCACCTAATCAGTGAGACATTCTCAATCTAATGTTATCTATGCACTATTTTTCAAAGTTGAGTTGAATTACAGTAGCAATGTATGATGTTTGTTCAAAACATGGTGTTAATCAAATGAAAGCTAGCTAGTATCTCCATGGAACAGGCAGGACCATCAAAGGAAATGGTGGAAGCATGGTTATTTTCAAGGAATAAGTGGAATTTGAAATCTGAGAACATAGTGAAAGTATAGTGCAACAATAGAGATGTGAGTATGGGACAGAATCTTCAACATGTCTAGCAATTGCATACATTCATGGTAAGTTTGAGAAACATGGTGAATTGAAGTGGCATGAGTAGCGATACAAGTGGACACTTTGGTCAACATTGCTCAAGCAACATAATTCACCATAATCAGAAGAGTCTAGACACCGATGGTTACCACTTTGAGTACCTCTTGTTATTGCAGAAGTCAAACATGACTTGTATTAGTTTTCTGTTATAGGTATATATTAAATATTACAATTTTAATACAGTTTTTTCCTTTTTCAAAATGTGTATACATTTTTTGGCACCCTCTTTACAAATATGTATATATATTTTCATACATATATCTCTATATCTACATATATGATAGTCTCCAGCTATGTAACAGTTCTCACTATATTTACAATGAATGGATATTTTCTGGAAACCAATATGTATATAGTGTAAAATAGCTTGTATTCAAACAGTTCCTCAAAGTGTAATGAAGACACTTTTACACTTTAAATTCAACACAGAGAACCCTTGAGATGAACAACTGAGAAAAAGGCTCAGATCTAGTTCCACTCTACAAGAGAAATCCTCTATGCGGCATTGGTGGAATTTATTAATAATGAAAGAACTATATTTGAAGCTTATTTTTTCCAGGGTCTGGGAATTTTTTAAATTTTGACCTAGACACTCAAGTGACCAAATTAAAACAACAGACCTATATACTACTCCGTTGGACGGCTGTTCAAGATATCTAATCCACTACTGTGAACCAAATGTATTAGCAAAGAACAAAACACAAAAAACAAAAAATCAAAACAAAACACACAAACCTGCTGTGTTTTGTCAGTGCTTTAATTCTGGGTGTTTATCAAGCTGTCTTCCTCTTGGATAAAACTTTCAGTTCAGAAAAAGACGTCATCACAGTAATCATTATATGAATGTATCAAGTGGGTATTTTTTAGGGTAGTAGGCAGGAGATGGAACATGATTGGAGAGGGAGGATTCAGGCAAGGAATCAAAATAGCTATCCTGGGTATTTTAACAAAGGGGGATCTGTGCATCAAATATGGGGTCTGACAATCAAGTTCATTAACTCATCCTAGAAAAAAGTTACATACCTCATTGCTGAATATCACTATGGTCACCTTATACTTCCCTTGGGAAGCTTTGCACCAATGCCAGTGCTTAGCCCATCCTTCAAATCAATTTTGGAACTTTTTCTGAAATGGCTATCAAAGCCATCATCACATTACCCATGATGTTCTGAATGTCATCAAAATGTCTTCCAATTACTAATTCCTTTATCTTCAGGTAAAGAGAAAAGTCACTGGCAGCCAGATCAGGTAAGTAGGGAGGGTATACCAATAGTTATTTGTTTACTGGCTGAAAACTTCCTCACAGTGCCATATGAGCTGGTGCATTGTTGTAGTACAAGAGTTCTGAGTTGTTGGCGAAAATTTTAGGTCATATTCATATAACTTTTTCACACAGCCTTCTCAGCACTTCCAAAGGGTCAACGTAGTTTACTGTCTAGTGGGTAAAAATTTATAATGAACAAATTTTCTGATATCAAAAAATATTAGCAACATCATTTTCACTCTTGATTTGGACTGGTGAAACTTTTTTGGTTGTGGAGCATTGACTGACTTACATGGTACACTTTCATGCTTTGTTTCAGGGTCGTATTGGTAGATCCATATGTCATCACCAGTGATAATATAGCCCAAAACATCATCTTGCCTCTCCAAAAGGTCTTGACAAACTCAAAGTCTGATAAATTATGATGGCACATAAAAACAATAATGAGAGCCACTCATTAAGACACTGCCACACTTATACATGAACATAGCCATGTGACACCAATATACCAAGGTTATGAGCTGTTTGTACACTGTACAGTGCTGCCAACTGTAAATGCATGGTGACAAGTTTGCAAACTTAATTGTCAGATCTCATATGGTGATAGACGGAGAACTGATTCTGGGTGGTGAGCACACAATGCATCACATAGACAATGAATTATGAAATTGTGTACCTAGACTCTATATAATTTTTACTAAACAATGTTAGCCCATTAAACTTAACAATAAACAAAGAAACAATAATAAGGAATGAGTCTTACAGATTGCAAATAATGGGTGTTTTTTATATTTTGGGGATGATCTGTGATAGTCTCTTTTGTCATAGATTTTTTGTTTGTCTCTTTTTAAATCAGTATCAGAATGGATCGTGGTTTTCATCTGACTATTGGGCCATTCAAATGTTTAGTTAATCTTGACAGAATAAATGTTATTTTACAGAATCAAATAATCAAAAATTATACATCTTCATGGAAATAAACATGGTTTTCCCCAGCTTTAAAGACTGATGGTTTATATTAAACATAGGAAGTTACTAAACACAAGGAATATGGTGTTTCTTGATTTATATAAACTTATTACTGACCTACACTTATTGCTTTATTCAGAAGAAAACAAAGTATATTTTAACGAACACATATTTTGCTACACAATAATTTATTATCCATTTAAAAGTTTGTGAGCAACATTATTCTAAGAATGTAATTGAGCTATCTGCTGATAATCAGAATATCCAACCCTATTTCTGCATTTCTATTTTCTAACATGAATAAATACATTAGCTAGCAAATGTTAATGACCACTTACTATAAATCGAATTCATAAATAAAATCTGCATTAAAAGGTCATTAGCATTGGAGATTGAAAACACAAAACTATAAAAATGAGTTTTAAAAACTGAATTCTCTCACTCTACTCGAATCTTCTCAGAGTGAGGTATAAACCTCAAGGTATAAATGAATCCAAAGACTATTTTAGTGCGATATGGCGTAACATATTCCTCTGTTGCATTTGTAATTAGAGAAATGGAGTTTGAGGTCTCAGCCACAGTACTGGTTTAAGCCTCATGGACATTTTCTCCATGTGCTCAATGAAAGAACACCGTCCTGAGATGGATCTATACCAAATGTCACATGAACACATTACAAAGTACTCTCACATTTCTTTCCGTTCAAATTTGCCTTGGGTTTAGAATGGTATAGCATAATTTTTACTTTATTTCTCCGTTTTTGTCTCTATCTCTTTTCAGCTCTATCTCTATTTTGTATCTCCTTTCCTTACTCTGATCCCTTACTTTTTTGGTTAATTTTCTGAAAGCATTAATTAGTCCAGAATTACCTATAGTTTCACACATATTCTTTCCATTTTTATGAAATCCCTGCCATGGTTCAGCTCTAGGTGACTACAGGCGCTGACAGACTACAGTGGCCTTTGGACGTTAAAGATCTACTATTATTTTTTT
>PVKE010018060.1:0-29994 GCA_004027555.1 Craseonycteris thonglongyai
AAAAAAAAGAAACAAGAAAAATCACAAGTAAATACCCTAACATCCCATCTTAAAGAACTAGGGGTCTCCAAACTTTTCAGTCCACGGGACTCATTAATTATCAAACAGCAGTTTGGGGGCCGACTACACACTCGAGGTCCAAATAAAAAAGAATCAAAACATAGATGTTGTTTTTAATTATTTATTTAATATTATTTTATTCAAATAAAAAGGTCTCCACGGGCCAGATGAGAGGGGCTTGCGGGCCGCATACGGCCCGCAGGCCGTAGTTTGGAGAGCCCTGATAGAAAAAGAACAAACAATTGTGAAATTGTTTTTAAAATGTACTGGTTCTAGCTCTCTCCTTGTGGCCACTGTGCGAGAGCAGATCATGAACTTCTGCTGCTGTGGTCTTGACAGGACAGGCATTTAGAAAGTTTCTTCCCCTCTTTGACCAAGTAGTAGTTGAAATGCTGCAGAGACTGTAACCAAAAGAGGCATTAGGATGCCAGAAAAATCTCAAGGAAGAGTACTGACAGCAACAGTAGTGGCTGTTGTAGCAGGACTACTGGAAAGGGTAAAGAGGTTCCACCTGTTCGCAGGAAAGATGGAGATAAAGTTTTTCCAGAATATGAAGGCACCAAAGTAGTTACAGATGACAAGGATTGTTTCTTATGTAGAGATGGTGACATTCTTGGAAAGTATAAACTGAAATAAATCACAATTGAAATGGCATCACGTGAAGTTGTCCCATTCCAGTGAAGCTGTAAAAATCTCATCATGTAAATAATTTCCATGTTTCTCTTTTGGAGTAAATGAATGTTAATGATATACAAAGTAATGACATCCAATATCTCTTAAAATTTGGTTTCACTGTACTGACAAAAAAAAATTTTCCAAATAAAATAAGAGTATTGGTTCCTAGACCTTAGAAAGGAATAGACAGAGTGGTTCATATCGAAACCTGTTAGATGCAATAAACATCATGCTGAAAGGGAAATGTTTGTGGTTAGATTTTTTTTTTTTTAAGAAAATATGAAGTTTGGGAAACTAATTGCTGAGCTTGCCACTTGTGGATCTAGAAGGGGAAAAAAGATGTTTGTGTGAGAGAGAGAAAAAGAGAATCTAAGTGCCAAGGCATTCACCAACATACATCATAGAACAATTTTTCAAAAATAGAGAAAAGAAAATAATTTAAGGAAAGCCAGGATGGCTCAGTGGGTTAAGCGCTCGCTTTGCAGCCCTGGGAACCAAGGATAGAGTACCAGCCCTGGCCTGTGTGGACCCATATGCTGGTCTGGGGTGTGCTTCCCATGCAGAGGTCCCCACTTTGGTTCTCACCCCTCAGTTCGGCCCCTGGCTCCAGGGGGTGTGTCTCCCATGTGGGAGGCTCCCAGACCAGTTTCCACTCTGCATAGCCCCCATCAACTATGGAAACTGCTCTGGGCTCTCCCCTTCTCTCTCTCTCTCTCTCTCTCTCTCTCAAAAACAATAAAATAAATCTTTAAAAAAGAAATTAATTTAAACATTTTCTAGGTGAGAGAAATAAAGACAATTCTATACAAAGTTTCAATTGTCATAATCATCTCAGACTTCTCATCGACCACTATGAACATCAGAAAAGAATGGAAAAGTGCATTGTAACATAGCCTATGTGCCAATAAGGAGAGAGCCTACAATTTCTCCAGGCTCATCCATGCTGTAGCATGTGCCCAAATGTCCTTCCCTTTTATAGCTGAATAATATTCCTTGTTATGGGTAGGCCATGCTTTGTTTATTCATTCCTCTCTCTGTAGAAACTTGGGTTGCATCCACCTCTTGGCAATTGTGAATAATGCTGCAATAAACGTGGGTGTGCAAATACCTCTTCAAGATTCTGCTCTCAATTCTTCTGGGTAAATATCCAGATATGGAGTTGTTCAATCACATGGTAGCTTTCTGTCTATGTTTTGAGAAACCTCCATACTTTTTCCTTCAGCGGCTGCACATCTTCCATGCCCAGCAACAAGAGGATTCCAACTCCACACATCTTTGCCAGCACTTGTCATTTTCTGTGTTTTGTATTTTTTAAATACATCCTAATGAGAATGAGGTGGTTGCTATACTCTGCTTCTCCAGGTTGCTGCTCTAGCTGGATGCCCCCTTTCTAAGCACAGAGAGAGAAGCATAGTGGAAGTTTGTGTCTCCCATGCATCAAAGAGGGGCCAGAATCCAGGTGGACCAGGTGCCTTTTGGGAACATCATCATCTCATTCCAGTCAGACTTGTCCCATTTTTGTTCACATAGAAGGGAGTGGGACTATTGAATTCTGGGCAGACTCGGGCAAGTTGGGTCTTTTGTAGCCCAAGTGGATGAGGAGTGAAGAGAGCTGAGCCTGAGGCTTTGGATTGGGGGTGTGGGGGTGTTTGCAGGTGAGGTGCTGGGAATCTGAGAGTCAGACAAACATAGTAATGACAATAATAGCATCTAGAACTGTAAGACAATAAATTTGTGTTATTTTAAGCCACTGTGTCTGTGGTAATTTGTTACAACAGAAATAGGAAACTAATACAGGTGTTTCAAGTAATCTGATGGAAGTCACCAAGATTGGCCACCATCGGGCCATTTCCCCTGACCATCTGGGTGCAGAGGGCAGCAACCTGTTGACCTACCGGTAAGCCTGGCTTTCATGCCGGAGGAGGCCCTATGGTGCTAGGGAGAGAGCCTGTTAGAAAGAGGCGGATCAGAGAGGCAGGAACGACCATGCTCCTTCGTCGTCAGGGCCCGGGTGCAGGAGCCGAAAGCAGAGCTAGCCTGTGTGCTGACTGATGCTTGAGCTCTGTGCGCTGTATCAGTCTGCGGGCACTACCTTCACCAAGCAGCACGGCAGGTTGGGCCGCGGAGACAACACATCTACTGCCTCGCTGTCCTGGAGGCTGGAAGTCCAAGGTGTGGGCTGGGTGGGTTCTTCCTGAGCTCTCTCTCCTGGCTGGGCTGTCACTTGGCTGTCCCTCTCTGAACACATAGATGTCCCGTGTCTCTTCTTGCTCTTGTAAGGACAGCAGTTCTATCGGATCAGGTTTCACCCTTGTGCCCTCCTTTAACCTTAATCTCTTCCTTATTTTTGCCCTTCTCATTTTTGACGAACTTTATCTTACTATTTTCATGTTCATTGGTATTTGGACACAGTTACACTGCCACACATTGGCTTTTATGAGCGTGATCAGTAAGTTTTTTCTAAAGCACAGTACCATCGCTTTGTGAGAGAGCATTCTTGTCAGTTCCTTTGATTAACATTTTTTATTTTGTTGACATATTGGGTATCCAAGCTTCTTGTGTTAGCCTAAAGGTTTTTTGTTGTTCTGTGTGATTTTTAAATTTTATTTATTTATTTAAAGATTTATTTTATTGTTTTTGACGGAGAGAGATAGAGAAACAGAGACAGAGAGAAGGGGGAGGGCCCAGAGCAGTCTCCATAGTTGTATGTTATTAGCTTTTTGACATGGTTTCACTCTGCACAGGTGGGCGTGGAGCCGCACAGTGTGGGAACCTAGCAGGGGGACTCCCACATGGAAAGCACACCTCCCAAAGGCGGGGGGGGGGGGTGCCGAACCAGGGGCCTCCTACATGGAGGCTCGCCCCAGCAGGAACCGAACTGCACCCACCCTCCCCAATGGGAAGCACACCACAGTTCAGCATATGGGTCCTCACGGGCCAGGGTAGGACTGGGACTCTCCTCGGAACTTAGGGCTGCAAAGTGAGTGCTCAACCCACTGAGCCATCCTGGCATCCCCTTATTTATTTTTAAAAGGTTTTATTTTATTATTTGAGAGAAGGTGAGAGAGAGAAGGGGAAGAGCAGTCTCCATAATTGTACATCGTTAGTTGTGACATGGTTTCATTTCACAGTTAGATGTGGGGCTGTGTGGGGCAGGAGCCAAAGGGGCGGGGGGGGGAGGGGCGCTCCCCCATGGAAAGTGGGACCCTCTGCTCTGGAACCATCTCAGCAGGTGCCACTTATGGTGCAGTTCAGCATATGGGTTTGCACGGGCCAGGGCTGGGAATCAAACCCTGGCCCTTGTGATTGCAAGGCAAGCGCTCAATCACTGAGCTATCCCCGCATCCCCAATTTTATTTATTTTTAAAACCGATCTATTGAGATATGATGAATGTTGTTCAAAGCCTGCACATGTTTAATGTCTGCCATTTAATGAATTTGAAGGCTCTTGCACCTGCATTCATTGTCCCTTTTGCTTTTCAGAGCAACCCATTTTGCGCATTTTTATCCCCCTGGTACAGATGGGAAGGTGGACGCTCACCGAGGAGAAAGGAAGTGGTCACATACTTGGTCACCGTATCTTGCGCGCCCTCTAGTGGCCACCATGGAGAAAGCCTCTTCCAAGCCGAAGGAAAAAGGCTTTTTCATGCGACAAATTTAGTTTTTCATTCCGTAACTATATGCTGTGTGCCAGACACCGCTCGAGGCTCTAGAGACCCACCGACAAATAAAATAGACCAGGACCCCGGCCCTTGGGGAGTTTATATACTCGCAGAGGACGGCATCAACATAGTAAATTCGTATCTACTAGAAGGTGAAACGTGATTTGCAAAAATAGGAACGTGGAGGGCAAGTCCAGGAGGTTTAGCCTGGGGAGTTGCAGACAGGCTATGACGTTAATAAGGCGGCCAGGCAAGCCACTGAGGATGCGCATGTGAGCAATGACTAAAATGAGTGGTGAAGTCGGTCAGTGGTCAGCAGGGAGAACAACAGGGTGGCTGGTGTAGAGTGAGGGGCGGGGAGAGGGTGTGTGGGGTTAAATCAGAGGGGTTAGGGCTGGAGGAGACAAACTATATAGGCCCCAGGAGTCACTGCAGTCACCCTAAGTGAGGTGCGAAGGGACACGAATGAATAAGCCCAGGTGGCACACATCTTAATCAGCGGTTCTTTCTCTGGAATCTTCACTAGACCCCTTCTCATCCCATGGCTTTCTGACAGCCTTAGCAGTTCTCTCCTGTTTCCAGGAGTCAGGACTGCTGCAGACCCCTGGGGGCCTGTCCTGGAGGTCTCACCGGCTCCTTACACTCTAAGTTTCCAGGAGGAGGGGCAGCTCTATTGAAAGTGGAGTTTGTGGGATGATGACCCAGAGTTGTGCAGTGCACAACCTACACAGCTGTACCTGGAGGCCCTGGTGTTCTTCCTGTGTGCTCCCACCCAGTGTTGTGCTGGCTCTATCATCTCTCTGGATGACACAGTGTCTTCACTTCTTTCCTCTTCTCCCAACAGACTGTAAGCTCTTTGAGCACAAGCATCAGAATTCCATCTCTGTCCCTGAAAAAGAGCCTCCAGGAGGCTCCAAAGCGCTGTACTTAATAAATTGAACAAATAAATTGGGAAGTTAGGATTGGATTTCTATGAAAGGTCATAATCATGGCAGGGTGCTGGGGACTTGGTCCATATTTGCGCAGGGTTGCTGAAGGATACACAGTCACTGGAATCAGCAAGGGTATGATGGGATAGTCTTAGGCACCAGCTGGAAAGTAGCACCAAGGGCTCCCAGAACCAGCTGGGTAACTAATAGAGAGCCTGGAATCAGCAGGAATAATAGAAGGATTCCAAATGCAGACCTCAGGAAATGTCTGGAGACACTTTTTTATTGTTTTTGTCTCTCTCTCTCTCTCTGCCACGTGAGGACACAGGACCAAGGTGGTCCCTTGCAAGAGAAGAAGAGTGAGTGCCCACCCCCACCCAAATCTGTGAGTATAACAAACCACTGCCTGCTCTCTGTTGGTCTCGCCATGCCTGGACAATAATAAAACCTAAATTTTAAACCGCCTGGGTGCCTCCACAGCACTGGGCTGAGCTCAGTGACAATTAGGGCACGAGTCCCTGAAGTTTGAGGTTGGGGGCAGGGAGGGGGGGTGTAAAGCTGAGCAGCTGGCACAGCGAGCTCACGGCAGAAGCAGGTCTGACACTGTGGGAGCTGCCAGGCAATGAGAGCACCCCTGAGGACTGCCTGGAGGGGGAGGGCAGGGTGTCTGGTGAGGAGCAGGAGGGAGGAGGGTCAGGGGAGGGGGCTTCCCAGAGATTTCAGGACAAAGGGATGCCAGCGGAATGCCTGGCAGGGCAGTGGCCAGAGTGACAGCACCTGTAAGATGAGTCTGTCTCTGTTCCCTTCGCCCTCAGAGACCAGACAAAGGAAAGTGGGCGGAGCACCCACATGCCACACCCACCACTCCCTTGGGCTGTGGGGTCTTAGCTCCAGGCTCCCCCGGAAGCAAAGCAGTGACTCCGAACTGGACGCCAGAAGCATGTTTTGGTGTTAAGTTAGGCTGGACTCCTGACCCCCTGAAATCAGGACAGTTAGAGAACCCCAAAGTGGCAAGAAAATCTGGAAGACGTGCCTCTGATATAGCCAGGGGAAGGGGACACAGACAGATGGAGTGTGAAGGCAGGGTGAGAAAGAATGAAGCTGTTTCCTGTTCACACCAGTGAGCCCAGACTTAAAAAAAATTCTATCATTTAAAAAAGTGTTTGGGAGATTTTTTTTTTTTTTTTTTAGGTAACCTTTTTTTAATTTTAGAATAGTTTTAAATTTACAGAAAAGTTGTAAAGATAGTACATGGTTTCCTCCGCTGCCAATATCTTACATCCTCATGGTGTGTTGGTCACAACTAATGAACGAGTAGGGAGGGGTTACGGTTAACTAAAGCCCACGTTTTGTGAGGATCACCTTCATTGTCACCTAATGTCTTCCTGTTCCAGGATCCCATCCAGGAGCCCACGTGACATGTAAGTCAGCGTGACTTATCGCGGTGGGTGTTGACCCTGATGCCCTGGCTGGGGCAGTGTCTGCCAGGTTTCTCTATCCCCCCCCCCCCCAGTTTTTACGCTGTTCCCATTAGGAGGGTGTCACTATGCTGAGCCCAGCCGTAAGGAGCGGGGAGTCCGTCTCCACATCCTTGAGAGCACAACACACACACACATTATTTGGAATTCTTCTGCATGGAATATTTGTCTAGTCTCTCCCATGTACATCATTTGGGACCGATGGGTATTTATTTCATATTTGGTTTATAATCCAATACTACTTTATCCATTTGGTTTCTCTAATTATGCCCTGCCCTTTTTTTCCTCAACATTGTATTATGAAACATTTCAAACATACAAAAATTGAAAGAATATCACGGTGAAAAAAAACAAACAATCTAATTATAAAACAGACAGAGGACCCAAATAGACATTTTTCCAAAGACGATCCTCACATGGTCAATAGGTCCATGAAAAGATGCTCGTCTTTACTCCTTGTCAAGGCAATGCAAATCCAAACCACAATGAGATGTCCCCTCACACCTGTCAGAATGGCCAGCAATAAAAAGACAAGAGACAAGTGCTGGTGAGAATGTGGAGAAAAGGGAATCTTTGTGCACTGTTGGTGGGAATGTAAATGAGTGCAGTCACAATGGAAAATAGTATGGAGCTTCCTCACAAATTTAAAAATAGATCTACCACATGACCCAGCAATATAACTTCTGGGTATTTATCCAAAGGAATTAAAATCACTATCTCAAAGACAGACCAGGACCCCCATGTTCACTGAAGCATTATTTTTAATAGCCAAGACATGGAAACAAGCTAAAGGTCCTATGACAGATGAATAAATAAAGAAGATATGATATAGGCACAATGGAATATTACTCAGCCATGAAAACAAGGAAATGTTGCCGTTTGCAACAACATGGATGGACCTTGAGGATATTGTGCTAAGTGAAATAAGTCAGACAGAGCAAGATAAAACTGTATGATCTCATTGAAATGTAGAATCTAAAACAAAACAAAACAAACTCAATAGAAACAGAACAGATGGGTTGAGGTGGGGGGAATGGGTGAAAGTCATCAGAGGTACAAGCTTCCAGTTATAAGATGAGTAAGTTCTGGGGATGTAATGAACAGCAGGGTGACTATAATTAACAATAACATATTGTATACTTGAACGTTGTTAAAAGAGTAGGCTTTGAAAGTTCTCACCACACACACATACAAAATGTAACTATGCGCAGTGATGGGTGTGTTAATTAACTTTATTGTGGCAATCATTTGGGAATATATACAGATACCAAATCATTGTGTTGCACACCTTAAACTTACACAGTGTTATATGTCAACTATATCTCAATAAAGCTGGAAAAATAAAGACTATTAAAGTGAATACCTAGATATCAACACTTGACTCTACCATTGATATTTTGCTTTATTACATATGTATCCCCTGTCAATCAATCTTATTTTCTTTTTTGATCCATTTCAAAGGAAACTGTAGACACCACTACACTTCCCCCCAGTACTTCAGCATGCATATCATTGACTAGCCCAAACCCTTATCAAGATACCTAGCAATGCCATCACCCCAAAAGCTCCCTCAGCCCCCTTCCCAGTAAGCCCTGCCCCCTTCCCTCCCACAGGTAACCACCATTCCAGTTACTTTGCCACCATGGATCACTTTTGTCTGTTCTAGAACATCATTTAAATGCACTTGCAATATGTACTCACAACCGTCTCGTGAAACCAATGAGTCTCCCAGAGCTTAATTCATGGGGAGCACATGCTGAGCCCTGGAGCCAGGACCTGCCTGGTCTTCCATCGAGAAAGGCTAGTCAGGATGCCTTCCTGGAGGAGGCAGCATTGCTGCCTCTCTCTGGCTTCCTTCCTGTCTCCCTGGCTGCTCCTTCTCAGCCTCTATTGTGGGCCCCTCTTCCTCCGTTTGCCCCTTCCGTGCTGGTGCTGCTCTGTGTCTGGCTAGACCAGAGCTTACAAACCAGCCAGCTCCAACCCACGGACAGCTTTTATTTGGCCCATACTATTTTTTTTTTATATTTGAATTAGTTTTAACATTTAAAAGCTGAAGGATTTTGTTTTTAGAAATATCCAGATTTCTGTCTTCTCTGGGAAATTTGGAATATCTGGCGATCCTGTGTCCCTCTTCTCATATGGCAAGCATTGGCTGAAATTAAAGAGCAACAAGCATGTGCTCTGAGCCAGCCTCCACTGGGGGGCTCTCATGCACCCAAACCCTGAATTAACACCTATAGGACCAGTGTTCTGCCAAGAACCCTACAAATGCTCAAAGACCACCCTGGAATAACCATCTGTCTCCCCCAGGAGAAACAGATCCAGAGAACAGGCGTAAGAGGTCAAGCCAGCAAATTTCTATCAGACAATATCTCAGGTCTCCCCTACACAAGATGGACGTATCTTGGGCTTAATCAATACAGGATAAAGTAATTCTTCAAAGAGGTCAGAATGTAGGCATCTGGACCCAAATCATGCGAGAGAGGGACACAAGAAATAGAGCCAGAGTGAAACAGAGAGAAAGAGGGGGTGTAAGTCCATTCAAACACTTTTCTGAGGGGAGTAAAAGGGAGTGAGGTGTGTGTACACATGTGTGTGTGTGTGTGTGCGCGTGCACACATTTTGGAGGTTCATGGATAAAAAACAAAACAAAACATTGAGCTCTCCCTGGAAGTGATGAATATTTATGTGTGTGTGTGTGTTTCAGGGGGTAGCTATCCTCACTGTGTCCATCACCATCATCATCACCACCATCATCATTGTCATTATCATCATTATCATGACCAACAGCATCATTACTATCATCACATCATCATCACTATCACCATCATTATCATCACCACCCCATCATCATTATCATCACCATCATCATATCACCAACATCATCACCACCACCATCATCACATCAACATATCACCATCACCACCACCACCTCTATCATTACCATCACCACCTCCATCACCACCACCACCACCACCACCACCACCACCATCATCACCATCATCACCATCACCATCATCACCACCATCACCACCACCACCTCCATCATTACCATCACCACCACCACCTCCATCATCACCACCTCCATCACCACCACCACCTCCATCATTATCATCATCACCACCATCATCACCATCATCATCACATCATCACCATCACCACCACCATCTCCATCATCACCACCACCTCCATCACCACCACTACCTCCATCATTAGCATCATCACCACCATCATCACCTCCATCATCACCACCATCACCACCACCACCTCCATCATCACCATCACCATTGTCACCATCACTATCACCATCATCACCATCATCATCACCATCACCACCATTATCACATCATCACTATCACCATCACCACCACCACCATCACCATCATCACCATTGTCACCATCACTACTATCATCACTACCACCATCATCATCACCACCATCACCACCATCACCACTTACACCGACATCATTATTTTCTCTCTAGTGACGGGATGGGTGACAACCCCTAGCCCTTTCTCACCAATCTGGGGCAAAATATTGGGATGAGATAGGTAGAATACTGAATCTTCTTCCTCCCTCCCATCTCATCTCCCCTGAGGGAGGCCTGCTGGGGACCTCAGGTGGCAAAGGATAGCCCTGCTCTGCAGAGGTGAAGGGACCCCTGGGGCAGGTTCCTGGGGACCTTAATTTTAACTCCAGTAGTGACTTCCTGGGTGGTGACATCAAAGTGGCTGGGTGCCTTCCAAGGGTCTCTATTTCCCCGTGTAGCAGTGTGGTGTCACTGTGGGCTCCTGTGAGACCCAAAGCATGTGGTGGCTATAAACTGTCAGGTGAGTGTGCGGGGGCACCCTTATAGATGTGGAAGGAATCTTGGAGAGCTGTTCTTCAGCACATGGGAGGGGTCTTTCTGGGAGGGGTCCTTACACGGGTGTGCAGGTACGCATTCTGGAGGGGCTTGTCCACTCAGAGGAAGGTTGGTGTACAGAAGCTGTGTCTTTATAAGTCTCTTTTTTCTTTTTTTAAGGCGAAAGAGGGATTTTGCCCAAATGAAGGCACCCTTTGCAGGTGAGAGCACTCTTACAGACAGCAGTGAGGATTTCTTATTGATGCAACTATTAAATTTATTTGTAAAATGCTGTGCAAATCCTAGCGACCTGTGCCCGGATGTGCGGATTCTTCCTAAAGATAAAGGGATCGTTACGCTGTCGGGTGACAACACAGTCTGAGCGGCCTCCAGGAGGCGAGGATACCGGGGTACCAGCGGGTGGGCCTCAGGTGGGAGCGGGCCCTGACCGGGAGGAACGCCAGGGCCGACCTGCGGCGCCGCCGTCCCCGCAGCGGCCACCAGGGGCAGCACCGTGCCCGGCCGGCCCGCGCCTCTCCCCTCCTTCCCCCAATCTCCGCCCCCCGCCCCCTCCCTCCCCCCAATCGGCTCCCCTGAGCCCCGCCAGACCCCGCTCCGCCCGCGCCCCGCTCCGCCACCCAGGCTCCCGCAGCCCCGGCGTCGGCCCCGCACGCCCTCCCCCGGGGGCCATGGGGGCGCCCCCGGGCTACCGACCCTCCGCCTGGGTGCATTTGCTCCACCAGCTGCCCCGCGCCGACTTCCAGCTCCGCCCGGTGCCCAGCGGCTTCGCGCCCCAAGAGCAGGAATACCAGCAGGTGGGAGTGGGCGCGGGGTCCTGGGCACGCAGGCTGCGGGCCAGCGCTCCTGGGGTCCACGGGAGAAGGGGGCTGAGTGACAGCTCCCTGCGTTCCCTGGAGGTGGGGGCCGGGCCCCGACTTTGGGGTGCCCGAGGGAGGGAGAGCCTGCGGCTCCCCTAGGTTTGGGTTCCCCTGGGACGCGCGCTGAAGGACCAGAGCCCTCAGTCCTTAAATAAGGACGGGGTGGGGGCCTGGATCCCTGAGCCCCGAGGAGGGCGGACAGCGGGGACCCTTGGATTCCAGGGTCTCTGAGAGCTGCTAGGAGGCGAGCGCCCAGGCTCATCAGGGGCAGAGGTGTCCTAAAAGGCGACCCCTCACTTCATAGCATGGGGCCGCCCGTGACGGTGGGGCCCACGAGAGAGCTGATAACGGGAGGGAGGGAAAGGGCTGGGGCGCCCCCGTTCTGATTCTGGGACAGGATTGAGACCTGAAATGGGGAGGGGGTGCAGGGGGGAGGGGCTGAGTGGGAAAACGAGGCGGAAGTGTGGGGACAGGAGGCTTCGGGACCTGTCCCAGGACAGAGGGTGGTCGGGACTCCGGAGAGACCGGGCTGGGAGGGGCTGAGGTTTGGCGTGAGGACTGGAGGACGGCAAAAACGGGTTTGGAAGGTGGGGCTGGGCTGGGAACCTGATCGAAACCGGGGTCCCTGGGGAAGGGGGGCGGCCGGGGTCAGCTCCAGTAGGGGAGGAAGAACTGGCCCCTGACCCAGTTTAATTCAAGTCCTTGACTTTGAGATGAACGAGCGAAGCTTGGCTGAGCGGCAGACGGTGGTGTCCGGAGCCGGGGAGTCTGGTGGGCCCCGGGATGGGTCCCCAGCCCTGCCTGTAGGGCCCGGACCCCTCCTCCCACCTGTCCCCATGAGCTCCTAGGACAGGGGATGGGGATTGGAAGGCTTAGAAGTGGGGGAGGGGGGCGTCCCAGAGAAGCGGCGAGGGGGATGTGTGCTGCATTCTGAGCTATTTGGGTCATGGCTGTGCCAGCCCTGAGCAGCTCCTCCCTGTTCCACACAGCCCTCTCCCCACCCAACGGGGACAGCCAGCCCCTCGCCCACAGCCTCCAGCGCGGGGCCCCGGCACCTGTTCACGGCACGGAGACTTTCCCTCACGGATGCCCACACGGCCACACGCAGTGTCCCCAGCCTGGCCTCGCTCACTCCCCCCTCCCCCACCCCATCAGCAGCCAGGGTAACAGCACTGGAACCCTCAGCACAGAGCCACCCCCCTGGAGGGGACATTGCCCTTAGGGAGGTCACCACTGTGAGCACAGCTGGAAAAACCACCAGGGACTGGGCAACATCGAACTGGGGGGGACACACACACTCAGACACACCCCCACATAAACACATGTTTTCACACACAGTCACATATACATATACGTACATGCACATTGAAATATATACTCCTGTACACATACACATGTTCACACATATGCACTTATACACACACATTCTTGAACTCACTCAATCACACCCTCACATTCATATGCACATATGATCATACACTCCACATGTTTGCACACACATTCACACACACACACATTCACACACACTTTCTCTTACACACACCACCAGAGACCCACTTAGACTCAAGGAGTTGTGCCAGAAACACACAAATGCCCCATGTCACTCTCTCACGCCTGATGATGCAAGTGCTCCCATAGAGACACACATACACTCTCACACACTCACTTACACACACACAGGTGTAGTACCTCATGGAAGACACACTCAAAGATAGTGCATCCGTTCTCAGCCAGAAACACAAACACTCCACACAGTGCCCTGCACCCACCACACGCACACACACACCACTGTGAGAACAAAGGCAGAGACACTGGTTTAGGGGAAGCACCCCTAGTGAGTCCAGAGGTTTGATTTTGTCCCTGGTGGAGCCCTGAAGTGCTGTGTGGCTCCAGGTAAACCCCTGCCCCACTCTGGTCATCTGTGAAGGGGACAAGATTGCAGAGCATCCACTGTAAAATGCTGCCTTGTGGCAAACCCCATTATTCTGAGTCTTTTCCAACCACAGATACAATTTCTCCCCCTGCCTCTGTCCTCCCAGCCTTTTGTTCCGCCTCCATCTCTGTCTCTCCTTTCTCTGAGTCTCTACTTTTCTATCTCTCTCCCACTCTCCCTCCCCACGGCTGTCTTCACTCTCTCAGCCTCCCAGTCCATCTGTGAGTCTTGCGCGTGCACACACACACACACACACAGTCACACAGAGGCTGTCATGCCCCCTTCCCCATGAGTCCCTGGGTGACAGACTCACACTGAGGTGGGTGTGCTGAGCTCAGTGGCAGGGGAGAGAGTGAGCAATGAGTGTGGAGAACTAGCAGGGGGGAGGGAAGAGGAGGCCTGCCACCCTCAGCCTCGCACACCATCGCCAGGAATAGGTGTCCATATCTGCCCCCTGATCCCGCAGTTCAGGGAGCCAGGACTCAGCAAGTCCTGTGAGATCCTCCTTCCATCTGCCTGGTTGAGGAGGAAACCAAGGCTCAGAGACGGGAGGGCCCTTGACAAATGTCACACAGCCATCGGCAGGCAGAACAGAACTGGAACCCAAGACTTGGGCCTCCCTCTATTTGGAAGCTCCCTCCAGTCCCCAATCGTGAAGCCCCAGCTGCCAGCCTGGTGGTGGTGGTTGGGGGAGGGGGTGTTGAGAGGTGGTGCTAGGGACCCCACCTTGCTCCCCAAACCTGAAGAGCACAGGTTGGGCCTGGCTCCCCTCTAGCTGGGATCCGGGATGCAGACCCCCCAGCGGAGCGCGGATCCCCTCTGAGGCCCGATGTCCCCCCGCCCCAGGCCCTGTTGCTGGTGGTGGCCTTGGCCGGCCTGGGCTTGGGCCTCAGCCTCATCCTCATTGCCGCCTACCTCATCCGCGTCTGCTGCCGCCGGCCCCCAGAGCCGCCCGGCTCCAAGAGCCCCCCACCCGGGGGGGGCTGTGTCACCTGGAGCTGCATTGCTGCCCTCCTCATTGGCTGGTAACGGGGCCCCAGGGTGGGTGGCGCGTGGGGACAGGGCTCCCCCAGTGCTCTGTCACTCTTCCCGCCGTGTCCTAGAATTCCACCTCAGCGGCAGGGAGAAATGACTCCATTTGATGGCTGGAGAAACTGAGGTTCAAGAGCCGTGGCCCTCCTAGGACAGCCAGCCTGGCAGGATAGGGTGGGGGCTCAGAGCTGGGTGGTCAGGCTGCCTGGGTTTGGTGGGTCTGCCGCTGACTCGCTGTGCAGAGTCTCCGTTTCCACATCTCTAAAATGGGCGTCATGGGCAAGCCCCACCTGCTGGTGTGACGAGATTGAGTGGGAAAAGGTGC
The DNA here is from genome assembly GCA_004027555.1 of Craseonycteris thonglongyai. Classification (NCBI taxonomy): domain Eukaryota; kingdom Metazoa; phylum Chordata; class Mammalia; order Chiroptera; family Craseonycteridae; genus Craseonycteris; species Craseonycteris thonglongyai. The sequence goes on from PVKE010018060.1 coordinate 14,817, forward strand.
AGTGCCTTCCAGCTGTACTGGGTAAACGTTCGCCAGTCATGTCACTCATTCACTCATTCATTCATTCAACAACTACCTCTGGAGCACCTACGATGTGCCAGGAGAGACTGGCCACGCCAGACTAGGTCCCTGCCCTCATGGCGCTGAGGCTCTAGTCTGGGACACACTACAACAGGGGTATTTGCCACCCAGACCACCTCCTCCAGGCCCAGACCTGAGCCCGGCTCGCTGTTCCAGTAACGCTGCTAGACTCAGGGTTCTCACGCCCAGTTTTGAAAGAGAAAGGCTCAGAGAGAGAGAGAGAAAGAGAGAGAGAGAAAAGACCACATTTCAAGGCCATCTGGCCCTAGCGGCAGAGTGGAGGTTTAGACGCGAAAGCCCCTTGGAACCCAGGGGCCTTGTGGGACAGGCCCAGGGCAGAGAGAAGAGCACTGGAGGACACAGCACCGAGCACAGCCTGGGCCATGAGCGCCACCGCCCTCAGGGCCGTCCTAGTCCACAGATCAGGGGAGGGACCCGGAGGCCAGTGCTCCCACGCCCACCCCAAGCTTGGCTCGGCCACCCTCCCTCGCAGCAGGGAGCAGCAGTGTGTTTGTGTTTGGGGGAGTCTGTGGGGGAGGTGTCTGGGCGGCCTATATCCAAGATGCTTCCTCTTGGGACTCTACCAAGTGGGGGTGGACAGGGAGGTGGACAAAGGCCCCAGGGGGGAGAGACACGGGCCAGCGCGCGGAACAAGAGCAGCTTTGTGGGACAGTGAACAATGGGGGCGGGGGGTGCAGTGGGCTGGGTCCCAGGGCTGGGGGTGGGGGCCTTCGCAGCCCGGGCTGGGAACTGGGAGGGCAACCGGCTCCCTCCGCCACAATCTGGCCCTGGCCCCCCCACAGAGGGACACACTGGTGGGGGGGCATGGGACTGGATTCAGGCCCCACAATGGGGCTTTGTGTGTTGGCCTCCGAGGGGCGGGGGGGTGCCGGCTCCTGGCCCATCGGCCCACATCCCCTTGCTTCGCTCCCAGCTGGCGAACGCTTGGGTCCCAGGGGTGGGGGATGGCTGGAGCCCCAGGCTCCAGGTCCCCCAGGAGATGGTGGCTGAGGGGCTGCATTTCTAGGACCCCCTAGGATGCAGGGGAGGGGACAGCTGGACCCTGAAGGGACAGGTGCTGAGGACCCTGAATGGGCGGGATGGGTGTGGGGCCTACTGTCATTATGGGGAAGGACTGTCAGTCATCCAGGGTTCAGCTCCGGTGAGGTGCGAGTTAAATCTGCCCCCCCCCACCTGGGCCACTCCACCCACCATTAGCATCACAATGACGTCTCTCGGGCTGGGGGTGTGCAGTCTTCCCGTTACCGTGGTAACCGGTGGGGGCCAGGCTGGAGCCGATCCTTTCCCACGACTGGCTGGACCAATAGGGTGGGTGTAGGAGACAGGATTGGATGTGTGAGGAGGTGGGGGGACAACGCCCCCTCCACCCCCAAAGTCCCAGGACCCAGTTGTGATTTCTTGTCCCTCCTCCTCACAGTGCGGGCATTGGCATCGGTTTCTATGGCAACAGCGAGACCAGTGATGGGGTGTCCCAGCTCAGCTCAGCACTGCTACATGCCAACCATACGCTCAGCGCCATTGACCACCTGGTGAGGGGCCAGGCATCTGCCAGACCCCAGACCCATATTCGGACTGATTCCCCTAAATGGGACAAAGGGCCCCCCTCCCAGAAAAACGGGATCCAAACTCATGGCCAAGACCCCAGTCTCAGAATTTCAGACTCAGACTTGCAGCTCTCAGACTGTACAGCCAACCCCTCACCCTGACTGACAATCAGGACCTCAAATGTGGCACCCTAGAAACCTCCACCCAGATCTGGGATTCAGGGCTCAAACCCAGACCCCAAACTCACATCCAGTCCCAGTCCTGACCTTTAACTCACAGCCCAAACCAGATGCAAACTAACCAGTGACCCCAGCCTCTGCCTTCAGGTCAGACAGTGCTGAGACCCAGGCTCCACACAAGAGGCCCACTCCCTTCCCAGCCCCGGGAATGAGCCCAGCCTGGCCTGAGGCCTTAGATCTCATGTCCCGTGCAGAATCTGGACCCCAGAACCCAGAGAGGACCCCAGACTCAGGAAGGCATTTGCCAATGTCAGAACTAGGACCCCAGACTTAATGCTGGTTCTGGGGCCTGAATCTCTACCCAAGGCTCAAGCCATTGACCACCCAGAACTGCAGATGGAGGTCACAGAGCTGCACGAATGGACCCCAGAGCCCCCTCCTGCCAGATGTCCCATCTCACAACCCTGTCCCCCAAACCTGTGCCCCTCGAGAGTGCCCTCCCCTGACCCCAGACGGGCCCGTGCACCCAGGTGTTGGAGATGGTGGAGAGGCTGGACGAGGCTGTGAGGACAGAACTCACTACCCTGGAAGAGGTGCTCAGCCAGCGCACAGAGCTCGTGGCTGCCACCCGGGGGGCCCGGCGGCAGGCTGAGGCCGTGGCCCAGCAGCTCCAGGGGCTGGCGTTCTGGCAGGGGGTGCCCCTGAGCCCCCTGCAGGTGGCCGAAGCGGTGTCCTTTGTGGAGGAGTACAGGTGGGTGAGCCCTGTTGTGGCAGAGGTTTCTAAGCCTGGGTGACTGTGCTGGGGTGGGGGGCGGGGGGCAATGCCTGGAGACACGATTGGTTGATACCACTGGGGGAGGGGATGCTCCTGGCATCTGGTGGGTGGAGGCCAGCAATGCTACTCAACACCCTACTGTGCACAGGCCGGTCCCCATGGCAAGCAGGATCCATCCCAAGTGTCACTGGGGCAAGGGTAAGAATCCCTGCTGTGGACAGAGGGGCCGAGGGCTGCTCACACTCACACCCAAGTATTCATCCGTTCACCCACTCCCTCCATTCTTCACGAGTTTGTTCATTCCTCAACTCCCCCATTCATCAATTCCCTCTTGAGCTCACTTCCCAACTAGTCCCTTAATGAGTTCACCGCCTCATCCATCCCTCTAACTGGTACATCCATCCAACAAACATTTATTCAGCACCTCTGGTGAGAGAGAAGGCACACCCAAGTGAGGAACATGTGCTCTGAGGCCAGACAGCCACTCCCGAACCTCAGGGCCTTAAACCAGTCCTCACCAGCTCTGTGCCTCAGTGTTCCCATCTGTGAAATGAAAATAATGAGCAGGGCCCCCACTTACTGGATTATTGAAGATCCGATGAACTGGCTTTGATCCAATGCTTACAACAGCGACCGACACACATTATACAGGTGTTGTAAAATGTAGGCTTTTATAAGTTAGAGCACTGAACAGAGCAGACAGCGATTCCCACCTGTCTTGGGGGTAGGGGGTGCTAGGGAGCAGGCAGGAAGAAACAAACACGGGAGTAAAACAATGTGGAAGGCCATGGGCGGAAAGAGCTTTGGAGAAAATTAAGCCGAGAAGGGCCGGCTGGGGACCAAGGCTGACAGTTTGAATGGGGAGACTGGGAAGGTCACACTGAGGTGACATTTGAAGGAGGGGAGAGCAGTTATGCAGACATATGGGGTACCACCCTTCCTGGCAGCCACCACAATGAAGTCCTTGCTTTGTCCACTAGGAATTATTTCTCGCGTTGACCTCACTCCCTCTGAGGGACCTAATCTCAGGTGTAGTGGCAGAGTTGGAAGACTGGGCCCTGAATTGTGCTGAATTAGTCAATAGGATTTAAAGTTCAAGCTAATATTTAAGTGCGTCCACATGCCTGACCCTCTTCTAAGCCCTTTAAGAGTCCTCACTCATTAGCCTCACCACAACTTCTTGGGGTGTGTTGTTGTACTCCCCACATTACAGGCGGGGCAAATGAGGCATAGGAGGCAAAGTTACTGAGACAAAGTTACCCACAGCTAGAAGTGGGGACCTGGGTGTCTGCCTGCAGACAGCACGCCCTAGGTTGCACAATGTGACACTGGATGCACACCTGGGAGTGACTTGCTTCCCTCTGCAGACGGGGAGGGGGCTGGGGCTCAGTCACAGAGCTCGTGAGTGGTCTAGTCAGGGTGTGGTCCCAGGTGCTCGGACCCTGGGACCTCAGCTCTTTCTGGAAGGCTAGGGTGGCCTACCTCCTCCCAGTGCGCCCGGTTCACAGATGAGCTGGGCTGCGGCCTGGAGACCAGGGTGACAGGGAGGTCACATGGCCAGGCAGACTGTGGTGGTGTCATGGCCTTCCACCGGGTCTGGGAGCCTGTGTGCGTGGCCACTGGATTTGCTGCTTCAGCCACGTACCTGTCCCCTGCTGCCCGCAGGTGGCTGGCCTACGTCCTCCTGCTGCTCCTGGAGCTTTTGGTCTGCCTCTTTACCCTCCTGGGCCTGGCGAAGCAGAGCAAGTGGCTGGTGATTGTGTAAGTCTGGGCGCGCTGGGAGGGCTCATGTCACAGTACAGGAGGACCATGTTCCATCTCACGGTGCTTTGGAGAGAGGGACCCCAGGCCTCCCCAGGTTCATTCCTTTGTCCTGTGAACCTCCCTGACCTCCATGGAGTTCCCAGGCTGGGCGGGCACACAGAGCGAAGTCAGACCGGAGCTGCCCAGGAGTGATGGGCAGACCTGCAAACGGGCCGCCTCGCAGCGGGAAGTGTGGGAAGCCCTAGCCCGGAAGTGGAATGACGCTTTTGCACTGAGGATGTGGGCGATCCGTTGATATCTGCTGAGGACCCTGCATGCTGGCTGACTCCTTCAGTTGTCACACAACCCCATGAAGGAGGTGCCTGTCAGGCTCCTGTCCTGCAGAACAGGGACCTGAGGCAGGGGGTGACACATCCCGGCTGCAAGGCCATGATGTGGCATGGCAGCATCTCAGGACCACGTTCTTATTCTGTGTGCCCCATGCTCTTCTGGAACCTGCACACCCACCCTGTCAGGAGGCACCTTCCTTCTCTGCATGTAACAGGGGGAGACTGGTGCTCAGTCTTGCGGACGGCCACCCAGCCAGGATGTGACCCAGGCCAGCCTGTCCCATTAAGAGGAGCCCTTGCTTCCTCCCTGTTCCTGGGAGGGGGCTGAGCTGGTGCCACCGCCATCTCCATACTCCCCCTGGGTGAGAGGTCGTGCCATCCCATCCAGGCTGCCCTGAGGCTTGGACATGGTAAAACAGCCGGGCCAGTCAGGTCCGGGACTTGAGGCCAGGCTTTTGGTTTGGGTCCCCGGGGTGCTCTTCTTGCTTGCTGCCCACCCTCCAGTGCTGACCCCCCAAACCCCATCCCCAGAGAAATCCCTGGAGGTGTTCTCAGCCGTGGAGCTCTCTCCACTCCTGGGAGCGACCGTCTGGGCAAGAGGGTGACTGACCAAGCTCTGGGAGAACCTGGGACCACGCTTGGGAAACGCAGGCTCCTGCAGAATTCAAAGCTGGGAAATGGGGCCCACCCAGTCCCAGAGCAAGATGGGGGCAGAGCTGGGCTGGAATCCTGCCCTCCAGGGCGCTTCTCGCTCCCCCATCCCCTGGGCAGGGGCCACATGTTCAGCTTGACATTACTAACCACAGGGACACCCCACCCCCACAATTTCTCTGTCCCTAATTTGGGTCCTCCGGGCTCCAGAAGTAGGGGGTGGGACAGTGATGGGATTTGGTGGGGGGGAAAGAAGAGGTGAGGAGATTCAGAACTCCAGAACCCCAAGTCTAATCCCTTCCCCCTGCAGGATGATTGTGATGAGTCTTGTGGTTCTTGTCCTGAGCTGGGGCTCCCTGGGCCTGGAGGCAGCCACAGCCGTGGTGAGTGCAGGCGCCAGGTTCTTAGGCTCTGGGACTCAGGGCGTCTAACGGCCCTGACTTCTGGATGCTGGGGCAAGTGGGGTCCAGTGCCATAGGTCCCAAGAGGAAGAACCTGGGGGCAGGGTCACAGGTTCTGAGGTTCGAAGCTGGTTTCCTAAATCCTGAGGTGCTGGGAACTGGAGTTCTGGATATTAGGTTCTAAGGGAGGAGGGGCAGGGGCCCTGGATATTGGGTTCTGAGGGAGGAGGGGCTGGGGGGCTGGACCCCTGGGTCTGAGGGAGGAGGGGCTGGGGCCATGGATATTGGGTTCTGAGGGAGGAGGGGCTGGGGGCCTGGACCCCTGGGTCTGAAGGAGGAGGGGCTGGGGGCTAGACTCCTGGGTCTGAGGGAGGAGGGGCTGGGGACCTGGACTCCTGGGTCCAAGGGGGGAGGGGATGGGGGCTGGAATCCTGGGTCTGAGGGAGGAGGGGCCGGGGCACTGAGTCCATGGGAGTGTGGCATTGGGGCAGTCTCTGGTCTGAGCCTCCTTTCCTGCTGTCTCCTAGGGCCTCAGTGACTTCTGCTCCAATCCTGACACCTACATCCTGAACCTGACCCAGGAGGAGACTGGTCTCAGCTCAGGTGACCCCATGGGCTCAGTGCACACTATGGATCCTCAGGCCACTGTGCCTAGTCCTGCCTAGGGTGGGGTGGGTGGTACTCAGCCATCAGCCAGGCCCTGCTTGGTTCCAGGAAGCTCTCCAAACCTCGAGAGTGGACTGGAAAAGAGGGAGTATAAAGATGCTGGACTCAGAGGAGGGGGCGGGGCCCAAGGAATGGAGGAGTCAGCCACTAGGAGAAACTGGGGGAGCACAGTTTAGTCAAGGACTCCCAGGGAGTGTGGAGACCAGTGTGTTTGGGACTGTGGCCTGAGCAGAAGAGTTTAGGGATTGGGTTGGTGGCCGGTCTCAGAATGCCAGGCCATTAAGACTGCAAGAAGGTCCTGGGTTGGGGATCTGAGGGTGGAAAGAGAGGGCCCTGCCCCCTTGGCCCTTCCCCAGGGAGGCTCTGGGCCCAGGCTCACGGCCCTCCCCCCTCTTCCCCTCCTGCCTCAGACATCCTGAACTATTATTTCCTCTGCAACCAGGCCGTCTCCAACCCCTTTCAACAGGTTAGGGCTGCGGGCAAGGGAACCGGGTGGAGGAGAGTGGGACCGGGTCCTGAACTTAGGGGTTCTGGGGGAGGATAAAGGCGTCAGGGGCCTCAGTCCTGTGTCCCCAGAGAGGAGAGGGCTGGGGGCGTGGACCACGGGGTCCTCCTCCCTCCCTCTGTCCTCCCGCAGAGGCTGACTCTATCCCAGCGAGCTCTGGCTAACATCCACTCCCAGCTGCAGGGCCTGGAGCGAGAAGCTGTGCCCCAGTTCCCTTCCGCGCAGGTTGGTGCCGGCTCTCCTCCATCCCGGCTCCCAGGGAAGGAGGGTGGGGCCTGTGGGAAAGGGGCGGGTCGACGGGCGTGGCCGTGAAGTGTGGGTGGGCGTATGGAAAGGGGTGGCTCTCAGGCTGTGGGCGGGGCCTGAAGAGAGGCGGGGCCCAGGCTTAGAAGGTAAGGAATACGTGAGATGACAACTTCCCGCCCACCGCAGAAGCCTCTGCTGTCCTTGGAGGAGACGCTGAATGTAACAGAAGGAAACTTCCACCAGTTGGTAGCACTACTACACTGTCGAGGCTTGAACAAGGTGATTCCTGTCCCTCTCCCCAAATTCTCTGAATTCTCTAGGTACGGGGACCCTCTGCAGTACCCACTAAACGGCCCCTTTCCTCTCCTGGGACCTTGCCAGCCTTCCTCCCATTGTACCCGAGAAATCCGTTTATCATATAGTTGCTCTCTACCTATCTATTACCTGTCTATCCATCTACCATCTATAGTCCTTCCGTCTTTCCTCCCTTCCTCACCCCCCACCCCATGTCCCTGGCTCTGTCCTCATGCCTCCCAGCCCCCTCCAAGCCTCCTATTCTTTCCTTCCCTCTCTTTCTCCTCCACTTCTTTTCCTTCCTTCCTCCTCCTTCCTCCCCCTAGAGGCCGTGCAGCCTAGTGAAATTCTGGAGCAGGACCATCTGGGTTCCAGTCCTAGCTCTTGACTTCAGGCAAGTCATTACCTTCTCTGTGCCTCAGTTTCCTCACTTATAAAACTGGGATTACAGGGATGAGTATCTGTAAAGCTCTCCTGTAATGTGTGTGCTTTATCCTGCTGAGGCAGGGGTGGGCAGGACACCCAGGAGAAAGTGTGCCCAGGGTCCCGCAGGTTCCTTCCAGTCTGAGGCCTGAGGCAAGCTGTGTGGCCACCTGCAGATGCATGTCCCTGAATCTCGGTTTCCTCACCTGTGAAATGAGGAAGATGGTGCTTGCTCTACAGGAGAGTTGGGAGGGTTGTGGAGAAAAATCAGTCTTTCCCTTCTGACACCTTGTGTGCCCTTGGGCTTTACTAAGTGTGGGCTCTGGGGCATTGTACTGGTGGCGACTCCCCGAGCCCTCATTAGGAGCACTATTAAGAAGGGACTGCTGTTACTGCCAGTCTGATAGACTTGGACGATAAGGTACAGAGGGTTGGGTTGCCCAAGGTCACACAGCTGATCCGTGCACACCATGGTGACAGAGATCTCAGGCAGGGTCATCGTCCCTCTCGTTTCCCAAGGCCCACAGCCAGGCCGTCACTCAGTCTCATCCCTTCTGCGACCTGGATGTCTTCATCCACCACCCCCACCGCTGAGGGCCTGCTGGAGCTCAGGCCTTGTCTCCCTCCTGAGAACACACACCTCCTCCCTTTCCCACCGGTGCCCTGAGGCCTCTCAGCCTGATTCAGTGGACAACAAAAACCTTTTTACTTTAAGTATGTCCCATGCCATAGTGTGGAGACACCTGCACTAAGTTTTCTGTTGTTGGGCATCTGAAATTTAAATCTAACTGGTGTCCTGTGTCTGATCTGCCATCCCGACTCCCAGAGGGATCCATCTATCCCACAGGACGGGTCTCAGCGGCTCCTTGCCGTGTTCACATCCTTTCAATGGCTCCTGCTGTCCCAACGCTTCTGAAACTGACTCTCTAACATGGGGGCCTGGAGTGGGTGGTGGCTGAATTAACAATCAGAACTACTGAATTACAGACCTCAGAAAGGAGGCACATCCTCTTTGTTGTTCTGCTATTCAAGGGCAAATGGGGGCCCACACATGTCTCTATGGTCCAGGCAAACAGTGGGCTGGATTACAGCCAAAGAGTCATTGTGAAGGAGGGAAGAGAGGGGGAAGGGTGGGTCAGATTCTCTGCCCTCCACTGATGCACCAGGAGACCCTGGGCCTCAGTTTCCCCTGTCTGGGCCTCAAGGTCCCCACATAACAAAATCAGAACAAGGGGCATCAGGGATGAAGTAGCAGGAGGGTGGACTTCAGCCTGACAGACCTGGTTCCAATCCCAGGTCTGCCCCTTCCAGGCTGTGTGACTCTGGGCAAATGGCTTGCCCTCTCTGGGCTCCAACATTCCACCCCTATAGAGGACAGCAGTGTGAGGGGCAGTTGATCTCTGCCTTGCAGGGCTGTTAGGTGGATGAAAGCACATTGTGTACGTGTCTGATCCAGTCAAAGCAGAGACCCCCATTGCCCTGAAGGTCCTTCCTCCAGGCCTCACTGGCTCGGTACCAGGCATCCCCCACATCCCACACAGGGCCTTAAGCCAGAAATCTAGGGTGATCCCTTTTGATTCCTGTCCCTACACCCCTAAGTCCTGGCAAGTTCTGTTGGCCCTTCCTGTAAAACCCACCTGGACTCTGAGCATGGCTGGTACTGTCTCTGCTGCTACCCTGGTCCTCCCCCTCTTCACCCACCACCCAATGACCGGAGCCTTCTCCCCAACCCCTGCTCACCAGCCCCCATCTGCCCTCCCAGCAGCAGCCAACAGCTGAGTGAGCCTTTTAAACCCAATCTGATCAGGTTCTTCCTCCGCTTAAAACCCTCCAGGGATTTCCCTGCACACAGATTAAAGTCCCCACTCCTCGCCTGACCTATAAGGTCCTTGTGGCTGGTCCCAGCCTTAGCTCCTCCCCTTGCATCCCCTGCTGAAGGGGCGCCCCTGAAACCTGCAGCAGTGCTCCTGCACCCCACCTCCCGTCGGCCCAGCTCCTTCCCATAGGTACCGTCTCTGCTGCCGGTGGCCCTGTACCGCCTCTCTCCCCAGCTTGTCATCTGAAGTGATCTTCCAGGGCCTGCCTGGCTCAGGGCAGGCCCTCGGCCAGTCCTTGCTATGAGTGGTGGCCAGCAGCCCGTAAATGGGGTTCTGCTCATTTCCAGGGTGAAGCAATGACAGGCAGCGTTCACCGAGTGTGCTTTATACGCAAGATGGAATTCTGAGCCAGTGGTTTTTCTGAGTTGTTCTAAGTGTTCTTCTAGAGCACCGATTTTGCCCAGGGGACACGGGGCAATGCATGGGGACATGTTTGACTGCCACAGCGGGGTAAGGGGTGCTACTGGCATCTAGAGGGTGGAGCCCAGAGATGCTGCTTAACACCCAACAGTGCACAGGCGAGCCCCACAATTGAGAAGGATCTTGCTCAAGTCACTAGTGTCTAGGTCGAGAAGCCCTGCCCTGGGCCAAGGCCGAGCTGGTGTGGTGGCCGGGAGCTGCGGTGGAGGGGTCTCTAACAAACAAGAGCCCAAGGTTTGGGTTCATACCTGCGGTGATAGTGACTGTGTTCATAGCACCTGCTGTGTGCACTGAGGGCTTCCTGCGAGCCAGGCTCTGCGCTGAGCTCAGAGAACAAGAAGGAAACTCAGGCACAGAGAGGTTGAGTGACTTGTCCAGCACTGTACAGCCAGGTGCGGGGAAAGGGGGCACTGCCTGCTGATGGCCTGTCCCTGCCCACCCCAGGATTACGGTGCAGCCCTGAAGGGACTGTGTGAAGACGCCCTGGAAGGTCTGCTCTTCCTGCTGCTCTTCTCCCTCCTGTCTGCCGGGGCCCTGGCCACCACCCTCTGCAGCCTGCCTCGAGCCTGGGCCCTGTTCCCGCCCAGGTCAGGAAGGAGAGGGCAGTGTCCTGGGGGGAGGACAGGGAGGAGCCTTGGGGGGTCTTGTTGTGGGGCCATCCTCCTGATGAATCCCCCACTCTCCTCTGCCACTCCCCCCATCACACCCCAGTGACGACTACGATGACACCGATGATGATGACCCTTTCAACCCTCAGGTACTGGACTCCTGGGTCTGAGGGAGGAGGGGCTGGGGCCCTGGACCCCTGGGTCTGAGGTAGGAGGGGCTGGGGGCCTGGACCCCTGGGTCTGAGGGAGGAGGGGCCATGGGTCTGGACGCCTGGGTCTTGAGGGAGGAGGGGCTGGGGGCCTGGACCCCTGGGTCTGAGGGAGGAGGGGCCGGGGGCGCGGACTCCTGGGTTTTGATGGAGGAGACTGTGGACGCACTACCAGGCCGAATCCCACATCATGGCCTCCTCTGACCTCAAACCCCTGCAGGAATCCAAGCGCTTTGTGCAGTGGCAGTCGTCTATCTGAGCCCCTCTTCCACGCCAGATTGGAGCCCGCCCCGCCTCTCCGGTGAGCTTCCGCAGCTAGCCCACCGTCCTCTCCCACTCTGGCACAGTGCTGGCCCTCCCGTCAGCATCCGGTGCCCTGTTTCTGCCTCTCTCTGCAGTTCCTTACCTGGCTGCCGGAGAAGACCCCACTAACTCAGCCTGAGTGGGCTCCTACCACTAACATCACCCCTGGCCACGGACACCCCAAATAGGACTGCCTCCCTGCCCTGCCCCCTCTACGTGCCCTTAGCCCCTGGAGAAGACTGAGGGGGCAGGCTAGGTCCTGGGGCTGGCCAGGGAGGTAGCTCCTCCTCCTTGGCCTCTAGGCTCATCCTGGAAGGGACATGAGTGCCCCCACCCCCACCACGCCCCAGTGGGCTTAGGGCCCTTGATCTCAACTTGTGGCACTAACTTGGGAATGGGTTGATTTGAAATAAAAGGGAAAACTTTATTTTACCAGCAGCTGGATCCTTCTTATTTCTCCCCTCCGTGATGGGGCCTCCTGGTCGGGGTGGGGAGACTCCTTCACCTTGGTGTCCTGGCTGTCACGCATTTCTGCTCCTGGCCAGGCTCTGCGGCAGTTCCAAAGGGATTGCTTCTCTTTAAACGCTGAGTTTTCCTCCCCAATTCTAAAAGCAGTACATGTGTCCTGACACAGGAAGGGACAGCCATCCCTGGAACAGAATAGACAGCCTAGAAATAGATCTTGTGTATATATGTGTGTATATATGTCAGAAGACAGATCTCAAGTCAGGATGAAAAGGACTGGTTGGTTTCACAGCACTGCTGACATGCCTGGCTCTCCATCTGGAATAAAACACTCTCCACACAAAATGGGTGAGAAAGCTAAAAGCAGACAAGTAAGAGGATAGGAGTATTTCCAGAGAAATGAGAATTTTGCATATTGTGTATCTTGCTTGGAGAGGGTGGGTTTTAAGCAAGATATCTTTTTTTTTTTTTTTTTTTTTGACAGAGAGAGAAGGGGGAGTCTTCTAATCAAGACTTTTCTTTTTTTTAATATATTTTTATTTATTTTATTTTTTGACAGAGAGAGAGAGAGAGAGAGAGAGAGAGAGATACAGAGACAGAGAGAGAACTGAACTGGGGGAGCTCGCAGTTCAGCATATGGTTCCGCAAGGGCCAGGGCTGGGATTCGATCCCTGGTCCGGGGCGCTGCAAAGTGAGCGCTTAACCCACTGAGCCATCCCGGCTTCCCCTTTCATTAGTTTTCAATATGGTTTCATTCCGCAGGTAAGTGCAGGGCTGCGCAGGGTGGGAACAGCGCTGGGGTAGGAGCATGCCTGGGGCGGGAACAGAACCAGGGGAATGTCTAGCCCCGGCAAGAACTGAACTACGGGCACACCACCCCAGTTCAGCATGTGGGTCTTCACAGACGGGGGCTGGGAGTCAATCCTTGGACCTGGGGCTGCAAATTGAGTGCTCAACCCGCTGAACCATCCCAGCATCCCCTAAGCAATATAGCTTAAAGCTGGAAAGGAAAAGGTAATTTATTTGACAAACTGCGGAGCAAAACTACTACCGTAAAGTCAATAGACTAATAATTTGGGGAAAATTATGAGTGCTTTTAACACATATAGCAAAGAAATATGTAATTCTCAACACATAATCTACAAAGCTTCCACAAACTAAGAAAAAGACAACCCAACTTAAAAACAAGCAACTAACATGAGCTTTCATGAAGTGAAAAGCCCCATACCAGTACACAGTCGAAAATACAGTCAAACCCTGATCATTGGGAAGTGCAATTTGAAACTACCAAACTGTTTTTTCACTTCCCATTTTCATAAAATTAAAGGAGTGCTAACATTCTGTGCTGGCCAGCATGGGGAGGACCACCCGGGCACTCAAATGCACTGCTCCTGAGGCTGTGAACTGCAACCCTTTAAAAATATAAAAAGAGTGTCCCAAATTCACGCAAGAAGTAATTTTGATAGACAACACAGGTTTATAATTAAAAATTGTAAATTTTCATTGCTCAACAACGAAAACGCATTGTTCTTTCGTGTAGCGCTCCATTTTTAATAACCCTGAACTGTCAGCTGTCACATTGTCTTTTTTTCATTGGCAACACTTTACTGCACAAATGACGCAAAATTCAAATCTTGCGTGAATTTTGGGACACCCTTTATAACCTCATGTGGAGCAAAATCAAAACAGCAGGCAGTCCTGTTTTTGAGAATCAATTTGAACAAATCCATTAAGTCACTGAATGACAGGGCTCTGTGGAAACATGGCAGTTCTTGGCTGGGTTTGAGATTTTAGGGGAAAGCCTGAGAAGAGAGATTTGAAGTGGGTGTGACAGACAATGCCAGCAGAGGGGACAAATAAAGAGGCTGTGGTTAAATGACATGGGCAATCCCTTGACCTGTTGGACTATGGCTGCCTTATCTATCAGACGGGTGTCATAGCTTCCCAATCCCTCTGGTCAATTCCAAAAACCAAAGAGCAGTTAGACCAGCAGTCTTCTCTGACTCACTGGGCAGCAGAACCTGACCTGTCTTGGCATGGGGTCATTTACAGACAATTTCCCCTTCTGGTAAGAATGTTCATCTGCTTCCTGCAGAAACACTGATGTGGTTACTTCCAAGTGTCATGCAGGGTACTAAAGGTACAGTGGACTATGTCGCCTCTCGAAACTGAAAAATCCCAAACCCTAAAACACATACACAGCCCCAAGGGTTTCAGGTCAGGGCTTGCTGGCCCGGAGTGCCACACATCGGGTATCTAGTGAGGGGCCAGTCTTGGGGGACTGTTCTGTGTTCAATAATCATTTCCATCTTGCACACTGCAAGGAATGTTCAAGGCAGCTGTTGATGTGTGGGCCTGAAGCTGGGGAAGAGAAATGGACTACAATTTCTAGTGGAGGGGTTCTGGGGGCCACCTGTGTTGACTCACTTTTTTTCTCATGGCTGTATGAGCTGAGACCCTGGCGTCAGCCCTGTTGCTATTCTGGCTGCTTTGCTTTCAAACACTGCCCTCTAGTGACTCTGAACCCATGACCAGAAGCTGAAGTGTGTTCTGATGGGTTGGATGTTGGCAAACAAACACCTTAAGATTCTGGCCGCCTGATTTTCTGCCAAAGAGCCTGCCAGTGATTTTTACTCAGGAAGTTTCTACCAAGAAAAAAGCACATTCGTTCAACAAAGGCTAAATCTTATTTTAAAATGATACATATAAGCACTTCCACTTCCAACCAAGAAGGAGTAACAGGGACTGGATTTGCTCTCCTTCTTGAAACAACCAAAAAACTGGACAAAATACATGAAACCACAGTGCTCAAGACTCTGGATGTCAGGCAAGGACAGAAAACCCTGAGATGAAAAACCTCAAGGTTAGCTCTGAAACTGCCACAGCCCCAGAAACTCAAAGAGTGTTTGTCACCACAGGACAGGGGAGAGGAACTGAGGTACAGCACTTCCTAAAGGCCCCACTGAACAATGCTCTAAAAAATAGTCTTTAAGAAAAAAAAAAAAATTGAAAAAAAAGCTCAAACCAAAAGAGAGGAAAAGGAGAACAAAGAAAGATGGACAAGTAGAAACCCAATAGCAAGATGACAGGTTTAAATGTAACCAATAATCACATTGAAAAAACAATTATATGGAATTACCATATGACCCAGCCATCCCTCTACTGGGCATCTACCCAAAAAACTTGAAAACCTTGATCTTTAAAGATGTTTGTACCTGCATGTTCATCGCAGCACTGTTCACAGTAGCCAGAACATGGAAACAACCAAAATGCCCTTCGATAGACGACTGGATAAAGAAGATGTGGTACATTTACACAATGGAATACTACTCAGCGATGAGAAATGATAAATTACAGTCATTTCTGGCAACATGGATGGACCTAGAGACCATCTTATTAAGCGAAATAAGTCAGAC
>PVKE010018061.1:0-29995 GCA_004027555.1 Craseonycteris thonglongyai
GGTGAGGGGTCTAGGTTGCACACTCCTTATGAGAACCTAATGCCTGATGATCTGAGGTGGAGCTGAGGTGGTGATGCTAGTGGTGGGACCCTCTAGTTGCATGAAAACAAAGCCAGGGCTCTCACTGACTCTACAATATGGTGAGTTGTATAATTATTGCATTATATATTACCATGTAATAATAGTAGAAATAAAGTTCATGATAAATGTAATACACTTGAGTCATCCCGGAACCATTCTCCCCATCTCTGCCCCCATGTGTGAAAAAATTGTCTTCCACAAAACCAGTTCCTGGTGCCAAAAATCGTTTGGGACCACTGGTGTAATGGAATATTGTGTCCACCCACTGAGTCTTGCCTGGGATGTGAATCATCCCTTTGTTCAGCATATTTGCACTTTACATACAGTATAGTAAGGTATTCTAAAAGAGAGAGATAATATTTATATAACTTTTATTATAGTATAGCATTATACTTGTTCTATTTTATTATTAGTTATTGGTATTGGTCTCTTATTATGCCTAATATATCAATTAAACTTTATCTTCGGTATGTATGTATAGAAGAAATATAGTATATGGTACATAGGACTCAGTACAATCTGCAATTTCAGGCATCCAATGGATTTGTTTTAATTGTTAAATTTATTGGAGTGACATTGAGTGATATCAATTACATTGTTTCCAGGTGTACAATTCTACATTACATTGTCTATACATTCTATTATGTGCTCACCACCCAGAATCAGCTCTCCTTCCATCACCATATATTTGATGCCCCCTCCCTACTCCCCCACCCCTCAGCTCTCCCACCCACCTCCCCCCTTACCCTCAGGTAACCACTAAACTATTGGCTGTGTCCATGAGTTTTTGTTGTTTTGTTACTTTCAGTTTTATCTTCCACCTATGAACGAGGTCATATGTTTCTTGATTGTTTCAGTCTGACTTATTTCGCTTAATAAGATGTTTTTGGATCACCCATGGGTAAGGGGGAAACTACTCTACATGGAATCCATAAAAAAGTCCTCTAAAGGTTATTTTAATGCACAAATATGTTAATGCTTATTCTAAACTAATAACTTTTTCCTTATATGCCCTCTCTATTGGTTTGTTCCTGTATTTAGTGTTTTAATCTATGCATTTAGCCAGATATTGGATTTTTACTTTCTTCTAGTAATACATTCTTGAAATTAAAGAAGGAGATCAATGTGGACAGCAAGTTAGCAAGTTTTTTTGTTAATAGATCAAGTATCCAGTGTTTTTTGTTTGCTCTTTTTTATATAGGGGAGGGTTTTTTTTGTTTGGTTTGGTTTCTTTTAATTTTAAGCACAGTTCCAAAATAAATCTGTATCATTTAAAAGAGAATTTTAACATTTCCCACTGTGTAGTAGTTTTTCTTTTCCTGAAAATAGAGCCCACAAATGTCATAAATTAGTCTGCAGATTTTATCTTCTTATGCTTCCTCCTTCAAAAAATATGCAGGAAAGTGATTATATGTAGTGTTCAACTCAAGGCTGATGAGTTGGTTATAATTATCAAGGCAGACATAATGAGATGAAAACAACTCTTTATCGAGGGCCTCAGAGGAGTTTTCAGTCACTATCATAACCCTGTCATGCTGGGTTAACTGTTTTCTTCCCAAGTAGATGTCAACATGATTAATTTCACAGTTTCCTCAACTGATATGGTTAAGGTTCGTTTGCTCATTTAGGCAAGAAGATCCCCATATGTTAAGGGTGGAATTGATTTCTGGGTTCTTCATAGGGAGATTAAATAATGAGGGAAACAGACAGTTGTTTGCATTTATATGTAACTCAGTGGCATTTTCTCTCATTTCTCTGTGTCTGGTGATAGACACGTGTTATGATTATTTGGCATTGCCTTTTGATCTCATTCCATCATTCAGTCGGTTAACTCATATTTTTATCAAGTGCCAGCCTCATGCAAGGCCTTTTGCCAGGCTCTGAGGTTACAGTGAGAGCAAAGCAGAAAAGTTGGAGAGAAAGGCATTGTTAAATAATTGCACCAATACATCGGATTCACAGAAACAATGTGAAAAACAACTAGGTAATTCACATGGTACTTATAACATTTTCTTTACTCCTGCATAGTAAACATTTGCCATGAAAAAGTGTTCAATAAAATTTTCCATACAGTGGCGATATTCTTTATCTGCATTTTCCAATATATGGGCACTAGCCACATTTAACTCCTGAAAACTTGAAATGTGGTTAATGTGACTGTGAGAGCCTGATTTTTCAATTTTCTTTCATTTTAATTAATTGACACTTAAATTTATACAGCCACATGTGGCTACTGAGTTTCGTATTAGATAGTGCTGGTCTGGAATATGTCATATTATCTATATCTAACTTTAACACTTAGAAGTGCCACTTGGTACACCATAAAGGCAGGATAAGGCATATATAAATTTAATTTATCATTCATTCCATGAATAACAAGAAACACTTTTAATGACCTTGAGAATTTATAAGGAAATAACTGTGTTTTTGTATGCTGGATGAGAAATGGTGAAATAACGTCCTTGATAGTAGTGTATTATCACAAATTACAAATTAATTTTTATTTATGTCTTCAATCCTGTTTCTGGTGGTGATATTTTTTTAAATCCACTGTTTGTTTGTTTTTTAATTTTTTCTCTCTTAGTCACTGAGATTATATATTAGTTTAGCTAATTAATATGATTTATTACCATAAATCTCCTTCTTTAGCTTATGTGATGCTGGTAGAAGCTGAAAACATATTTCCATCCAGTTATATTTAATATCATTCTACTGTAACCAATTCCTCACTCTTATTTTCTAGTATGCATGTCTTTCTTAATAAAGAGAATTGAAAAGGAGAAAAGAAGCTGAGGGTTGGAGAAGGAAGCAAAGAAGTAGAAGAAGGGAAAAGCAAAGAAGGTGAGAGAGAAAGAGAGGGTAGAAAAAGGGAGCACTTAAAGAATTCATTTAGAATTGTGCACCTGCAACCTATGTAATTCTTACTAACCAAGGTCACCCCAAAAATTTACAATAAAAAAAGAATGAATAAAAAAAAATAAGAAAAGAATTCAAATAACCCAGAGAAGGAAAGCTTTTGTTACCAAGAAATGTGGGACTCCTTTGGCCATGAATACAACTATAAGCATTAAAGTTTACATCAGATTTTTTTTCTGTCACATTTTTACTCTCCAGATTTCATGTCCCTGCAGTTTTGTGTTATCGAGAATAATCAAGCATTTGGGGTTCTATATTCCTCAGCTGCTGCTTGTTTGTTTCTCATTCTGTTTTGTGCTAAAAAAGGAAAATATGAACCAAACAATTTTCTGCTCCTTCTCCTTTCCGATGGATATTCAGGACCTTTTAATTCACTGCCTCATATAAAAAACACTGCTGGCCATCTATAAGACATGTGTGTGTCACCTCTTCACCTGAGGTTCGTGCCTTCATATAGTCTCACCATCTGTATTTTTATTTTATTGATGAGAACAGAGCAAAGAAAAATATTTTTCTACCAATTTTTGCTGAAGATTGAGTGTTCTGGATCATGGTTTGGGTCATATAAGATTGAGAGAGGGGTGTGAAGAGTATATGTCATTGAAACTATTTTAGGCTGTTTGCTCAAATCCATTAAAGAGAAAACTACTTCCTCATGAATGTATTTAAGCTCATATGAATTCAAGTATTCTTTCAGGTTGATATGAATTGAATTGAGTGCATACCAGGCACTGTTTTCCTAGATTCTGATGATACAAAGAAAGAGAGAGATAGAGAACAAAACGAACAAAGAAATTTCACTAAATGGAACTTATATTCTGTCAGGAGTCTAAAAGGAGACAGAAAATAAATGCATAACTTCATAAGAGGTAAAAGCTACACAATAAAATAAATAAAGAGTGGTATGAGAGTATCTGGTGACAAGAAGGACCCTATAAATACCATAGTCATGGAAGGCCTCTGAAAAACAAGGACATTTGAACTGTGACTAGGATGATAGAGGGTGCTATGGGAATAGCTATGGTAGGGCTTTCCAAGGAACATCAAGGCTAAGGATCCTAAGAAGGATCTGACTCTGGTGTTTTAGAAACCAGGTGTCAAAGAGCACAGAGAGATTCATTAGGCTGAAGTGACATGAGAGGAAGCATGGTGTGAGAGAAGGTTGTGGAAACCTGTATATGAAGCTCAACTACCTTGAATGTCATTTTGTCCATGTTATGGGCTAGTAATCAATTAAAAGATCATATAATTTTTTTTCAATTCCAATAGATCCTGTAAGGACATAATATGATTTCAGGTTTTATGTGTGGAACTTGGAGCAGAGGTGTTTCCTTATGTTGTTTAATGTCATCTATGGTGGGAGGTGGTGTGGGGTTGTATTAGCTTTCAGATGTCTCAGCTCACTTCTGGGAATAAAAAATGTTCAAGTTAAGAAATGGTTGCAAAATACTTAGAAATATTCTTTAAGACCATAGAATCAGTAGATAAATGGGAATGAGGAAATTGTACTTATACTGCTGTCTCTTCCTCAGCAAAGTTGATGTAGGGGAGGTACGACGGGTCTGTATGTTAAGCCTTTGTGGACAGAGCACTTGTAAGTAAGAGCCAGCAGAGGGAATGGGAACATCACATTATGAAATGAAAGAGAAACAGTATAGAAGTGCTTTATTTTTCATTAAATACCTCCTTTAATTGACCTGGAGTTTCATATAACATCTGACAGTATGTTTTTGAAGTGTATTTCAGGGATGAGATATAAATTTTTTCATTTTCATAGTTCAGGATTACTGATTGGGGTGAAATAAAATAATACTAATCTGATTTGCTTTTTTCTTAAATCCCCAAATTTGAAAAGACCAAAAATGATAGGATAATAGTAAAACAAACAAACAAACAAACAAAAATGACAAACATGAAGAATAAGAGCAGGACCTGCCAATCCGGTTTACTACTAAAATGATGTCTGGTACATAGTAGGAGCTCAAGAAATATTTGTCAAAAATGGTAAAAGATAAAGGTAGGAAATGAACACGACTCTGCAGTTAAAACTACAGCAGGTAAATAAGTTAATAAGTTAAGCCTTAAACTTTATCTTTGAAAATCAAATTGAATAGTTAGTATGTAGTGAATTACCACTTTATTGACAAAATGGGGCAGCCAAACATTTTTTCAGTCTCCTCTGAATTACAAATTGATATGAAAAATCAGTGTTGTTTTGCATCATCATCAGGAGGCTTTTTTAAAAGTGGTGTAGTCACTATTAATATTTTGGGGTAGCTTTCTTGAGATCCAAGTATCTAGTAGGTCTCCATGCCTATAAGTTAATTCGTGTGTTAGATGTGGATTTCTATAAGGCTTCTTTCTCCTTCAGAAATCTCCTACTGTTTTCCCCATCTGAGGAGAATAAGTCCTCTAGAATATGTTCCTGATACCTGGAGTACCATAATGGGGATGAAATATATCATTGTGTTCAATCAAACTGCTTTTTGGTGGGCACTTGTAATGACCCATGTCTTTGGGCAGGTAGGTGCCAGGGCTACAGGCAAATCCAAGACCAAGCTTCTAGTAGTTTACAGATTGGTAGGGGGACATGTACAACTATTAAGTGGTATAAAGTGATGAGGCACCATCAGTGAACTCTATGGAGGATGCAAAGAGCAAAGGAGTGAGTAATTCTACTTGGACAGATTTAGAAAGATTTCATGGAGCTGCACCTTGACTGGTATTAGGGAAGCAAACAGGAAGATGATATTCCAGGCTGAGCAAAGTGATTTGTTCAAAGTTTTGAAGGCATGCAATAGGTGTGTTCCTTGTACTGCGGTTAATGACAAGGTCATCATCTCTTGTCAGTTCAGTGAGAGATGAAATGAAAGGTGTTGTCCAGGCCAAGTCATGCATATGCTCCTAAAGTAGACTGAGTGCTTTCCACCTCATGCTGTAGGTGGTGGGAAGTCACTAACGAATTTCAAACAGGAGAATGTAACGAATCTATGTTCATTTTTATTTTTCAAAAACTACTTTGGTAAACTGAAGTGTGGAAACAGCAGCAGTCAATTTTTAAATTCTTTAATAGTCATTCATCGTTCAGTATTAAGAACCTACTATGAATCAGCTTTTGTCTCTACACTGGATATAAAGATATGAACACCAAATAAACATTCAATAGTGCACACTGCTACTCTCAGAGACAAAGGTTAAAATAAAGTCCATTATCCAAAAAGGGCCAAGGAATAACTATTCATCCCAAAATGTTCCTTTTAAATATAGCCTTACTAAGTTCCTACTGAGGAGTGTTCTCCTAGGGTTAGTGCCCCTGAGCATAATGAGGCCACCTACCTATGAGCTTAAAGATTATGTGTTGAACAAGTCCTTTTCTTCCTTGAAAAGAATAGACATCACATGGTGATCAGATTCTACATCAAATCCAGTGTAACTCTAATGGAAACTCAATTGTGAACTACATGCATACATATGTTTGGTTTAACAACACCCTCTTATAGTAATTGCACCCATTCGTACACAGGGTACATTGGCCGTATTTTTCTTACTGCTTCTAATAGATTGTGAGTACTGGAGGGTCTATATCATCTCATGCAGTTGGTTCTTAACTGGAAGTGCACTTCAGGATTGTGGGAGGAACTTTTAAAAACACCTACATTTGGGTGCCACCCAAGAGATCAGAAACTGTAATCCCAGAGTAGGGGCGGGACCAATGGAAATCTGTAGTGTTTAAAGCTCCCCTCGGGGATTCTCACTTGAAAAACCACTCATTCTAATCAGATATCCCTTGTAATACAACTAAGGCCTAGACTGTTAGATCCAGGACCCTAAACCCACTCCCCTGAGGCCTCGCCCAGGCTGATAACCATTACTCTACCTCTTGCTGTGTCCATAAAGCCTAGTCCTTGAGCCAAGACATCTGTATTTGCATTGATATGAGAGGTAGTGGCAGGAAGAAATTGTAATAGAAGTGTATGGGTCACCTAGTGCTGCTACAACAAAATACCATCTAATGAGCGGTTTAAATAATAGACATTTGCTTCTCACAGATCTTGCAGCTGGAAGTCTGAGATCAGGGTGTCAACATGGTTGGATTCTGGTTAGGACCCTCTTCAATGGCTTACACACTTCTACCTTCTTGCTATGTCCTCACATGGTGGTGAGAGAAGGAGAGAGAGAAACAGAGAGGGAGGGGGAGAAAGAAAAAAAGGAGGAAGCTCTCTATTCTCTTCTAATGAGGATCCCCCTACCATCATAAGGACCCTACCCTCATGACCTTGTCTAAATTTATTTCCCTCTCAAAGTCCCCAACTCCTTTTGAGTTAGGGCTTGCACTTTTGAATTTTAGAGAACACAAACATTCAGTCCATAAGACTAAGAAAATTGTTCTCAGCCCTGGCTGCACATTAGTATCAATTGAGGACCTTTATGAAAATACTGATGCCCTGTTCCTAGCCCATGAGATTCAAAGTTAGTATGGTTGCCAAACCTCACTCTTCATCCTACTTGGTGATATAACTTTACAGAAAGCCTTAGTATTCTCATCTGTGACATAGGAAATGCATCACAAGCTCTTACAAAAATGACAAAAGGTTATAGATATTAGAGGTTTGGTTATCTCTGAAGTATTGTAAAAATATAATTTTCCATCTTAATTAACTGTCTTTTTTTGATGAGCTGCTTCAGATAACACTGGTGTTTTAAGTGTTGTGTGTCGGAGCTTTTAACAACCAGGTTTTGGGGTGGCCTTGAATTGGAACTGCTGCTGCTCTGAGTGTATCAGGGAGGTGATCCCACAAGAAGGTGTCACCAGTCCTCCTACCGACCAGGTCACAGCAGCTCATGTAAATGAGGGAAAAGGTAGTGAGCAGCTGTGAGAAAATTTCAGTGTTCTGAGCTACTTTTGATTGAGACGCAGTAAATCGAAATGCCTTCCCACTATTAGAAACATACCGGTAATAGAGCAAACATGGTGATAACTGGCAGGTGGCTTTGGACCCTCAGGGCTGGGAAAGCTAGAAAGCGAATGCCATCTAAAGGGGGCAGCCACTTGTACTCATTCTATTGTTGCCAGGTCATCTTGCTTTTGTCTCCCCAAAGAATCCAAAATTCATGCTTTTAGGTAAAAACTCCCAATATTTAAATTTAAATGTTAGTACCTAATTTAAACACACACACACACTTCTCCCTCTCTCTCTCTCTCTCTCTCTCTCTCTCTCTCTCTCTCTCTCTCTCTGTCTCTCAAGAATTTCACAGTCTACCATGGCCTGGAATAAACAGAACATCTCTATAGTCTGAATCTTGCCTTTGTAACCGGTTTGGCCCACACACTGCCAGTGGGTGACCATTCCTTTGCATCTTATACGCCTTCTCCTCCATCCACTAAACCATTGCTTTTTGTTCATCCGTAAACAAAATGCATCACTGCGCTGGCACCCAGTTGGCATTCCCTGGCACAGGTCCTTGTTTCCTTTCACTCAGTATTTCTGGCATTTATTTCTATGGATAGAGTCATTCATGCTATCAATATTTACTGGGCAGATACTGTGATAGATAATAATGATACAAAATTCAGTAAGACATAGTCCCTGCCCTACATTGCATCTAGTCTAGTTTAGGAGCTATGCCCAGTGTGGGGACTGAGCCTGAAAGAACAAGACAGGAAACAAAGACGTAACGCAACCTCTTCCAGAGACTCGTTTTCCTTCTAGCTTGTTTCATTCATGATAGAAAATGCCCTCCCTTTCCTTTTACCTACCATTTTTCTCCTAATTTTGTTTGTTTGTTTAGGCATTTGGGCAAAGCCTTGTGTGAGGACCACATCTACCCTTTGCTTCTTTTGATGCTTTGGAGCTCTTTGATACGCAGAAGGTCGTGGTATAAAACACAATGCAATGCTAATAGCTAATCCCCTAAAACACTATCTACATTTTATTTGAAATGCAAAATATGTGACAGCTGTATTGAGCGAGGAACAAAGACACCTAGATAAACTTGGTTCAAAGTGGGCTCCTAGCTTTTCTGTTTGCACCCGGGGAGCTTTGGCATCAGTGATGCCAAGCCACTCGCCCTGGAGACTCTCTTGTAGCAGGCTTCTCTCCAAGGGAGTGTCTCCCCAACCCTGAGATGGTTATCTGTTAATAGAAGGAAAAACAAGTTGTGAAAGTAGGCCATGTGCATCACTGATAAACATGAAAATTTCATTGGCGAGAGCCTTCCTCTCCCTACCAAAGTGACCTTGGTTGGCGCAAAGATGACAGAGTGCTTCCCTGCCCGGGTCTGACAGCATTGCTATCACAGCACGTTTGACAAATCGCTCACATTAAATCGGGGGGCACTTTCGGCAGCGCCGACGTCCCCTCTCCATCACTCCTGATTACCACACAAACGTCAACCGTGGCACCAAGCACATTTGTCAGAGGGAGTAAAAAGCAGTTGTTAGTAAGAGCGCTACCTGTCATACTAATGGACTAGAGCTTGTTGCTTTGTGTCTCACAGGAGCCTACAGATTTGCAAAAAAACAAAACACAATTTTGGGGGGAGAGTTGTCCAGTATTTCTTGAAAATGCTTTTGTGCTTGGGTAGAGAGAGGCATTGAAAGCTTGTCATATGGGACACCCAAATGTCTTTTCTTGGGAGGAGAGATAGATGCTAATTTTTTTGGTGACTGCTGTTTAGTGACTGCTGGCATTTCTTTGTGGTCAAACAAGCAATAGCAAGTTCTTTAGTTGAGGAAAGCCAGGCTCTATAAATTTCAATTTGTAAAAAGAAATTAATACACATTTTTTTTATTATTCATGAGTAAACATTATACCCTTGACTTTGAGTTTTAGGAAGTCATTTGAAGGAGGTAGAAGGTGAATCTGTTTCGTTCTGTCATCTTGTCCTTCAGTACATGGGTGCCATGCTTTGCATAATGCCTCTCGTGTTTTGTGTACACTTTGTTTCATAGTTCAGCCCTCTGAGGTAGGCTGGCCATGAACTCTTACCTCCATTTTAGAGATGACGAAACTGAGACTGAGGAAGATTATTGCCCAGAATTATAGAGGTAGAGTCACGTTTCTGGTCCATGCCTGTTGATTCAAATCCATGATATCGTTAATATTTGGATAGCCAACAGAAGGTTGAGATGATCAGGGTTTGTCACATGTTGCTGCTTCCTAATTCCATTCCCAAGTCATTTTTCTCTTCTCTCCAAGTCTTTCAATAATCAATTTGGATTTGATTTCTTTGTCAGTGATTTAAAAAAAAAAATAAAATATATATATATATATATATATATATATATATATTTAGAATCTTTTTAGACAACTGTGGGAAAAAGTGAAATAAAAGGAACAGACTGGCAGACTGAGTAGAAAACTTTGATCTGAGCATACTATATAAATTAGAATGAACTACTCTACATAGTGGTTTGAGAGTGAACTTCTGGTACTCCAGACAGATGGGATTGCTGTGTCAGGATCTGAGAGCCCTTGCTATGCCACGCTGTTCTCGCTGCTGTAGGCCACTGAGCTCCCTTTGGCTTCTTGTGAATTTACTCTTCTAAGTGTTATGACAGTCCAGAGTTATACACTTGAGATGGGCTAAGTTGAATAACACAACACTTGGTATGCATATTTTATTCTAAGTCTTAGATTAATGTTTCTGGATGCTTGTGCTAATTCATTTTCATTGGATATTTTAGTTTCTATCAGTGTCCTTTTTAGAGAAAAATAGGTGATCTCTAATTAGCTCTTCATTACAACCTACTCAGATCCCTGAATCAGGAAACATCTCTGACTTGCAAGAAGACAGTCCCTCATACATTCATTCATTGATCAAGTTTGTTATACACTGACTACGTGACCACGGAGAATCTGGGCCTCTCACTGGTTTAATGTGGGTTTGTGTATATGAAGAAGAAGAAATTGGTCCTCTGCTTTGGAAACGCCCACCAGTCCCTGAGGGCCTTCCCAAAACATGGAACTTGACAATAACCTTCTGACTATTCCCTAGGGCTTTGCATTACAGCACCCTATTCATTCTCTCACTCTTATTCTCAGTGGACAACTATTAATCCTGCAACTCTTTCTCTTTAGATCATAGTGGCATTGAACATATCCATAATCTCTCTAATTCTCTTTCCTTAGTAGCAGACTTTCTTTCCACACTGTAATATATAAAATAAGTCAAGGCGGAGCATTCAAGGTTTAAATAGGAGGGTGAGACCCCTGCTTGGTCTAGCCCCCTGGATATCTCCCTAGAGCGGATAGACCTGCTGTCAGAAGATGGGGGAAAGCCCAGATCTAGAGTTACATATGGGCAGTGCTGCCAAAAGGAAAGTTCACTCCATCTCAGAGACTCTCACCCTCTCTTGTGGGCATGCGCCTATGTAAGCAACACATAGGCATGGGATGTCCATGCCAGGAGGAAAGGAGAATTGTGTCGAGAAAGTCTAAATGGGGGGATGCCAGGATAGCTCAACAGGTTGCATGCTTGCCTTGCAACCATGAGGTCCAGGGATCGAATCCCGGCCCAGCCCATGCAATACACACATGCTGCGCACCCACGCAGGTAGCCCCCTGCTTAGTCCCCGTCCTATGCGGCCTCACATCCACCTGTGAACTAAAATCATGTGAAGAACTAATGATATACAACTATGGAGACTACTCTGGGTCCTCCCCCTTCTCTCTCTCACCTTCTCTCAAAACAATAAAATAAATCTTAAAGAAAAAAAAAGTCTAGATGGCAAGATAGTCTGAGGATATTTAACATGGAGATTAAATGATAACAATTTATCTTTCATATCATGTTCCAGATACTCTGAAATAATTTCATACACTTCATCTCAACTGAACAATATTTCCCCCATGAATTTGTCCCAGTATTTATTTTATTTTACAAATTAAAAAAAAAAGAAACACAATGAAGTCATAGTGTTATGTGCAAGACCAGAAGTAGAGAATTATTATTGGAGCAGGGACTGAAACCCAAGTTCTCAGAGTCCAGCACCGTTAACTTTCTTTGCAGGCCTCACCCACAGCTCATAGCAGTACAGTGGCTTCCTCGATGCAGCTGCCCCACCATCTATTGCTCCCTCCTCCTACTCCCTCATCACTAAGCTTACACATGCATATTTCCGTCCATATCTGCTCCCCTCAAGACACACATTTCCATGGAAATGAGCACACACCTCCAAAAAGAGAGAGAGAGAGAGGAGGTAGTACTTATTTCATTTTCATAAGATGCCTTGCCTTGTTTCCTTTACATCTACACATACTGCGTGAACTTTTTTACAGCCGGAGAATGTGGTCCTGTGTTCATTTCCATGGCTGCATACCCAGTCATTCAACAGTGGTTTAGTGGCATATGATATATTCAATACATTTTAAACACTGCTACTTTTAAAAATAACTTTAAAAGGTTGTAAATGTCAAATTGAGATTTGAAATATGTCAGATAGCTGTCATTTGTACACCCTTCATTAATTTCAATTGGACTCAGTGAATTGTATTTGACACACTGTTATCATACAGTGACTACAAGCATGCTACATTTGTGTAGCACATCCCTGACATACAGAATGTTTTGAGGGAAACTTTTATATATGACTTGTCTTTGACCTCCTAGATGACATGAGACCACCAAATGACAACTGTGGCAGCATTCAACTCTAAGGTTTTCCAAATGGTGGCATTTGGAAAATCTTCAAGAGGCTTAGTCAGGAACAGAAACATCTAGTGGAGAGTTTCCAATAACAAAAATAGATACGTTTGCACCAGGTGCAAAATTGCAATATTTGGACTACAGCTAAGACAAAGGGGTCATGAATAAGAATTTCCCTTTTGGCACATCTGAACAAGTATAGACAGGCATGGAAGAGTCAAGTCTGGTTATAAAAGTAATCTCATTATTAAAATCAAGAGCAATTATTAACTATTAAGTGCTACACGAAGAGAATGATACAAAGAACACAGTGCTTGAAACTCCAGGCATTTGTGCCAGGCTCTGTAAGTTTGAATGCTAGAGCCACCACTTACTTTGTGACTTTGGGCAAGTCATTTGACAGCTAGGTGCCTCAATTTCCTAATCTGTGAAATTGGGCTAATAATGTTACTTAGCTCATAGAGTTACTATGACAGCAATGTGAGTTCAATGAACATTAGCTATTGTTATTATAGAGCAGAAATCTGCAGGGTGATTTGCACGTACTTGTATTCATTTAATTCTCCATCCGCCTTGTGAGGTGGATGTTACTAGTATTGCTCATGTACAAAGGAAGAAATGGAGACTAGAAGGTATACTGACCTTGTCCAGAGTCGTCTGCCTAGAAAGGGGCAGAGACAGGGAGTCGGGTAACTTAGAGCACCTTCTAGGTCAGTTTGTTCGTCTGTTAAAGGTGGTCATTGAATTTGAAGGTCCCACCTACATCAAGCATTATTGAATGTAATGATACCAGGACCCAGCCCACTGTCACCCACTAGGAAAAATGAGCTACGTAAATCCAAACATGATAACACAAAAAGCCAAGTTTATGTCCTGCCAAGACTGGGTGGTTGGTTTTTAAAGCACGTGTCTTCATATTTGATCCCTTTTCTGTCTTCAGAAGAAAATAAACCAAGCTTTGTATATACGTATGTCAGTGTCATATTTTAACACAGCTTTAAAGAAAATGTCAGTAAGTAAATAACCTGCTAAGTATGTTTTAAAAACAACTGTGGAAGAAATTCTATCTGAAAATCGCTCATTTAATTTTAAACCCTATTTTGCTCTGAGTAAAGAAAATTGCAATTCTTTTTTTTTTTTAAATCTTGGCTTTCAAATAAAAATGTTCAGAATCAACCAATAGTAAATTCAATGTTTAAAATTTAGGAAATTTTAGAGATTGAATCCAGAGTTCTCAGATTCCCAGTTCATTCAAATGTACTAACTCTTGTCTGGACAAATAATTGACACAATCAGAGTGGCCTGGGAAGGCATACACTACTGCTGTTCATGTCCAGCATATCAACATGTAAGGATATGCCACCTTAAAAAAAGAAGAAGGGGAAGCTAGGATGGCTCAGCGGGTTAAGCGCTCACTTTGGAGCCCCGGGGACTGAGGATCGAATCCCAGCCCCGGCCCGTGCGGACCCATATGCTGAACTGGGATGTGCCCCAGTTCAGTTCTTGCCGGGGCCTATGCCGGAGCTCCCAGCCCAGTTCCTGCCTTGCGCAGCCCTGCGCCCACCTGTGGAGTGAAACTATATGGGAAACTAATGCTGTCAACTGTGGAGGCTGCTCTGGGCCCTCCCCCTTCTCTGTGTCTCTCTCTGTCTCTGTCTGTCAAAATCAATAAAATAAATCTTAAACAAAAAAAAAGAAGAAAAAACAAGAACAATATATCTGACTTTTATGAGGAAGTTTATAGGTTTTTAATTCAAAAATGTAGAAGCACTGTATGAGATAAACAGTCCCTATCGAGACCTTTTCTGGTTGCATGAGGACAAGAGAAACACATCCCAATCAATAAGGACATGTAGTTGCCCCTAAGGGATGTGATCGGGGTGAGTGAAGAAGGAGCATCGGGGAATGCTGGGGAATTAAGGCATGTCACTTCCAAGTGCTTGCAAACCAGATTCCATAGCAGGCAAAAACTAATGCACCCCTCAGCCACTTTCTCCTCGTCCATAGACTAGACATCAAGACCTCATAAAGTATGTGGCGGGCTGGTCTTGTTTATCTGCACACTGCATCCTTGTTGATGGCTTCAACTGGAAGCAAATGCTGCCTTTATCTCTCTGTGGGGGATCAGCATCTTTCATATTCGTTATTTTATGTAAATGAGGAATCTAAAGACGAAATTATAATTTATGAGGGCTCCATGGAGCTTCTGACAATACTCATAAACATTCTAAACAACTTTATCTTGTTTTAGAACAAAACATACATTTGGTGCCCTAATAAGGATTTTTATTATAACAATATTTCTATTCTGGACTGCCCTGTTACTGTGAATAATATGGGGTGGTGATTTTTTTTTTTGTCCTGCATATTTAGAAATATCTCTTCATTCCTATGCTTCTTCCTTAAGGATCACTGGATCGTAAATATTATTAGGTGACCATACCCTTATCAAGTGTCACTGATTGGGAAATTGACTGCTGTCTTTTGGAATTCAGGTGTTATGGTTAGCTGGTTGTTTTGTTTTGTTTTTAACAAAATAATTACCAGTTATAGATCCTTGATCTGAGGTTGAGACCCTTGACTCCTTTGACTGTCAGTCATTTGACTCTGTGACTGTCAGTCATTGTTCACTATAATTTTGCCTCTGCAGCGATAATTCTTCAGTTGCATTGTAATTTCAGAATATGAAGGATTTTCAAGTCGGCATTCAGTGGATTCAGGCGGTGGTGTGAGGAGGGATTCAGACTTGTGACATTGCAGATTTTCTAGAATCTTTAGTGTGATCATTGAATGAACAGACAATCTTAATTGTAATTAAGGATCACAGAAAACAGTCCATTTTCTCCCAGAAAACGGGAGATCTTAAGTACTTATCACTTAAGAACAAAAAGAAAAGCAAGCAGAACTCCCCAATTAGACTGAGCCTTCGTCACCTCTATATTATATTTCTATTGCTGGCGGTGGAAATAGAGACCAAAACCAGTTCATTTTTTCCTCCATTACTCCATTTCTACTTTGATTTTTTTTTTTAATCCACCTTGTTTTATTCTAGGAAATATTTGAACAGAAGACCAGGAGATAGAATCTTAGCTTCCAGATTCAAATGCTCATCTAAGGATAACCAGAGTAATCAGCTGAGTTTGCAAAGAATACACCGTCATAAAATCCCTTAATTAAATTACATCAGTACTGTTTGTTTTGGTACCCATTTGGGTATTAATAACACCATTGCTGTTTTCAGTGCCAAAGGTTTACTACTTAATTATTATCTTTGCTTATTGGAAATGGTAGCATCCATTTGTAGAGTTCCGTAATCACACACTGGGTGTTACTTCACCAGCTACCACACGCTTTTCAGAACCAGGAGTCCCACACAGCCTGTGCGTGATCTGAAGATGAAGCCATGGAAATCAAATGAAAACATTTGTTAACTTGTAAAAATGAAGCACAGAAAATAAGAACAGTTATTCAGACTGTGAGTAAATTTGATGGGGTGTGAACTGATCGCTTTATTACACTCTGTTTATAGCATTCTTGCCATTTTCTGAGATGGCAGCCCAATGCTTTTCATTGTCTTAATTAGATTAAGAATGGATTAGAGGAGCCAAATCTATTATTAAAAAAAGCAATTCTGCTGTTTTCCTGAAAACCCCCTTTTGGTTTTTAATTTCTTAAATTCCACTGATGCACAATAGCAAAGGTCTTGCTTGTGATTATGAGCATCTGTGCATCCCTCTAAAAGGCTGTAAGGGTACTAGGAAAATGAGATCTTCAGGTTTTTTCAAAGTGATTTCTGAAGAAATAGGGGAGAAAGAAAAGAACTTGGTGAAAGAAGGGACAGAGGGCTGCCTTTCTTTTTGCTATCACATAAAACACGTGGAAAGCACTTAATAACTTTTCTTTCTTTCAGTTTACTCAAACATAAAAAGGACAATGTGTGCTCATCTGAAGCAATGATTTCTCCAAGTACTTTTTTTTAGTTTACTTTCACACCTGAAATAATTGAGCATGTAGGTTTCTCATCCTTCTCACTTACATCACGCATTTGTTCTGTGGGAAAAACTCTACAGGATGATTCTCCAGTTTCCCATTTTGCATATCTTCCTCTCCATCTTGTGCCTGTACAACTGCAACTCTCAGTTTAAAATTTTGCCTTATCGTCTGTTATAAATATTACGCAAGTATGGCTTTGAATTTCAGTTGGAGCAGAGCTGTTGTGTTGGAAACAATAGTGTTTTGATTTTCCAGGAGGTACCTGAGTTTTAATTTATTATTGGGTTCCCTCGACAAAACTGTGTCACTTTGAAATGCTATTTCTTACATATTTTTCTCTGCATTTCATAAATTTTTACATAGACATAATAAAGCCTCATAGTAATACACACAAACATACAAATAAATGCATGTAACAGCTAGTGAAATTTGAACAGGTCTGTGGTTGCATAATGCTATATCAGTGTAAGATTCCTGATTTTGATCATGTACTATGATTGTGTAGGATATCACTGAAGAATACTGGGTGAAGGCTACACAAGAACCCTCTCCCATTTTTGCAATTTCTGTGGGTCTTTAATGATTTCAAAATAAAAAGTTTTTTTTTAATTACAATATAATTTTAGTTCATTAACTCCTAAACTGCTACTAGGAAATTTTTATTCCTACTTGATCTGTATGAAATTAATTTTGTTTTATCACCAGCCTTCTAACACTCATAGTTATCTTCTACCTGTGAATACATTGCATACATTTCCTACCCATTCAACTCTAATAGTCCTTAGCAAAGGGTCCATATCTGAATGGTCTTCTGAGCCCCAGAGCCTAACATTACGCTCTGGGCATTGCATTTCCAGCGTGTTTGGTTGTTGACCATTTCAATGAGCATATGAGGTCAAGTGAAAACATTGTCAAGTGAATAAAGAACTGGAATGCCAGCACAATGCTTGCCACACAGTAAACACTCTGTATGTATTCGGAATGACGGAATTAGTTAATTCATTAATTTTGCTCACATGTGAATTTTGTATCTTAGCAAGATGGGACTCAGGTTCCTGCAAAGCCATCTGTTCTTTTGAGTCCTATGTGGTGGACTCAGATTCTGAGATCTGTCATTAATTGTCATCACTTCCATGACGTGCTGTATTTGGGACAGGAGGTCTTGAAGTGGTACCTAATTTAGGAAGACTGTGACAAAATTGATCACTAATTGACTGTCCCTCAAATCAGAATCAACGCCATCAGCAACATACCGTGGTGATAATGGTTATCATTTATCCAGTGATTAGTATTCGAAGCATTTTCCATGGACTCTCTCACATTCACTTTACTCCATTACTAGCTTACAATTTAGTAAAATAACTGTTCAGGGTCACCCGTAATTGGCTTGTGAATGGCAGAGCTGGGACTTGAACCCAGGGAACCTGACTGCTGAGGATCCTTTCATACATGCGCCCTATGCCCTTAACTGGTGAGTGGTAATCAACCCTGGAGATGCATTAGAACCATCCGAGGACCTCTTCCTGGACCCACTCTCATATATACGGATTTAATTTTATCTGGTGGGCATTTTGGTGAACTTCCCAAGTGGTGCTCACCAAGGTGCCTCGGTAAGCATCTCTCACTCAGCTGCACTGCAGAACTCACTTCCTGTGAAGAGTGGAGGCTGCTGACTCTACATATGAGCACTATGTCTGGGTGTCACCATGGCAAAGCAGGGTCATCATCCTCGCCACCTCCCTCTACAGCAATGGACCTGGGAGCCCACCTTCTTTGCAATGAATTGCCCACCTTTTGTTAGCAGCCAGCTTTTCATTTTCTCAACTAAAGGCTTTCCACTTCCACCTCTCACCATCTGACACTGATGTTCATTTTCATGGCATTTTATGTGTATCAGGGTATCTGTTGCCCTACTTTCCCCCCAAAGGTTATAGACCAGGAATCCTAAAAGTTCACCTGTTCAGAGGATTCAGGAAAATCAGGTAAATGAATGAAGAGGAGACATCTTTGTGTAGTGAGTGCCCCCACTTAAAAGACAGAGGTGGTTATCATGGGGGAAAACGGCTGTATGCCCCAATTATAGGGGTACTTCCTATTCTAAAATGTCTTTTTTATACTAGTTTTTGACAGAGAGCGACAGAGACAGAGACAGAGAGAAAGGGGAGAACCCGGAGCAGTCTCCATACTTGTACATTAGTTTTTCAATATAGTTTATTCCACAGTTGAGCACAGGGCTGCGCAGGGCAGGAACCAGGCTGGGGTCTTCCCTCATGGAAAGCACACCTTCCATGAGCTGGAGGCCTCCTCCATGGGAAGCATGCCCAGTGCAGGAGCCGAATCAGGGCCCTCCCACATGGGAAGCACACTCCAGCTCAGCATATGGGTCTGCATGGACCGGGACCAGGACTCAGTCCTCGGTCCCCTGGACTGCAAAGCGAGCACTCAGCCTCCTGGGCCATCCCAGCTTCCCTATACTCCCTACTCTAATCTCACACAGTAGCCACACACAAATGCTGCCCAGTGCTCTGCATCTTCCAGTTTTTCAGGAGACTCCAAACAGAATTTTTTTGTTTATTTTGTTTTTCTGTTGCAAAATTATTTAGCAACTCAGTTCATTTATTTTATTTTATTTTTTCAACACTTTGCAGGTCAACATCATGTCACTGGTACTGATGCCAAAAACTTGTGCAGAGCTCAAAGCAAGTAGCTGCCTTATTCTGCTACCTTTTTGCATTTTGAAGTAAATAATGTATTTTTCCTCACTACCTACCAAGTGTACTGCATTCTAAGTTTAGCCAGAAATGGACATTCCAACTTCAGACAAAGCCTTGAGTTTGGTTGACCCCGTTTCCTCGTCTGTGAATGGAACCTCAAGAAGTGTGTCATAGACTTGCAGTCCTGGTGTGCAATTCAGCAAGTGATGCTCACCCAGCACTGTAAAGGCACAGTCCCTGCAGAAAGGCTAGGGGGCGGGGTGGGGAGGAGGGACCTTTTGCTGCCACTGACCAGCTCCATGATTTTGAATGGATTGTTCAGCCTTCAGAGCCTGCATTTCCTCATCTATAAAACAGAAGCATAAGTACTGACTCACACGGTTATCCTGAGGATTAAATTAAATTATATGTATAATGTGCTTACCAGTAAAACCCTGGTCTGGTTACTAATAAAATATGTACTTCAGGAGTGTAATGTTTTTAATAGACTAACGTCAGGCAAACCATAGCCCCAGACATGGCCTCCCTATTCTTGTTGGCCTGAAGCTTTGGAGAACCCTGCTCCCTCCTCCCTTGCTCCTCTTCCCATTGACATGTCACAACTTTTTCCTATTATCTCTATTTTCTCAACAATTAGTGGGGCTCACAGTTCATGCTGATGGACAGAAATCCACGCCATAACATTTTCCATCTCCCGTTAATGTTGACCATACTGGAGGT
Organism: Craseonycteris thonglongyai; assembly: GCA_004027555.1. Classification (NCBI taxonomy): domain Eukaryota; kingdom Metazoa; phylum Chordata; class Mammalia; order Chiroptera; family Craseonycteridae; genus Craseonycteris; species Craseonycteris thonglongyai. Next base: position 20,073 of record PVKE010018061.1, read on the forward strand.
TATGCTTATAGAACCAGAGGAAATCTCTTTGGGCTGATTAGAAACAGCGTGTGATTAATAATGAATAGATGTGTATGTATGTATTTTAAGAGCAGGGTTATGTTAAATGTGAAGAGTCAATAAATGCCTGTTAACCTTCTCAAAGGTCAACAGTTGTCCGGGTGGCTGGTTACACAGAAAGCACTGAGCAGACGCAGCCAAATTCAGACCTGCTCTGCGATCTGATGAGGGTGTGTACCATTAGGGAAGTGTCTCTAATAACTTCAATCGATTTAAACAGAGAGGACAGGACACAGCTGTGAGGAGCACTTGGAAAGAGAAATCAGAACAGTTCATAGGTTCCTGAAAAGCAAGCCTCAAGCTATCCCTTTTCAGTGTGTCTATGGAAGCTTTTAATTTTCTCTTGATCATAATTTACTGAAAAACATTTAAAAAATAAGTGCATGATACTTGGGCCAAAGACTGTTCATGGTCCCTTATTTTATATATAAGCTTATTGTGAGTAGGCGATTACGATCTCCCTATTAATAATGCTATTGTGGTTTTAAACCTTTCTCTCAAACCATCTTTGACACAAACTTTGTGTTCTCGCTTTTTTTTTTTTTTTTCCCCTCTAAGAACTGAGCTCAAATTGCTCTATCACAAAGCTATATCTTTGGGGGACATAGATCAATTCACTTTGCCTCATTTGAAATGCGGGTAGTTGTAAATGACAGAGCTACTACTGCTCTAGCCATTGGTCCTCCTCTCTCAACTATTGTTGGTCCTCCTCTCTCAACTCTTCAACAATCTTAAAAACAATAATGTTCTTACTCTTTGATTTTGGAAATAATTCAGAGCTCTAGCCTACCTCCATATGCCAGGTTATTTTCCTGTCTTCCACACCCCCAACTTTCCCTAACCCTTAAGATAATAGAAAAGAGTTTCTTGGTTTCTCCCTATTAAAAAAATAAAATAAAATAAAAAAATAATGTCTGAATTCACAGCTGGCGCTGAATAATTATTAATAATTATAATGGTGTGAAACTATTTTGCATTTATGATTGCTTTAGATTTTGAAGTCTCTTACATATCCTTTTGTTTGTTTGGTTGGTTGGTCAGTTGGTCAGTTGGTTTTTATTTTGTCGAACCTCATATCAACACTAAAAAGTAAGACGAGAGGCAGGATGGAAAGACTAGGAACATTAATTTATATCTTCATTTGCTCATCCATTAAGAAAATATTTAATAAGTAACTGTGAGTGCTAAATACTATTTTAGGAGCCAGATCTACAACAGCAGAGTCCAACATTTTGGCTTTCTTGGGCCACATTGCAAGAAGAATTGTCTTGGGCCATACATAAGAGATACACTAACATCAATGATAGCTGATGAACTAAAAAAAATTGCAAAAACATGTTTTAAGGAAGTTTACAAGTTTGCGTTGGGCCACATTCAAAGCCATCCAGAGCCACATGTGAGCCACATGTGTCCCGCAGGCCGCAGGTGGGACAGGCTTGGTCTGCAATGTGCAAAAGGAAGACAAAGTCTTAATGTATGGCATTGACTGGGCCAGGCAATAATGACATCAAGAATGAATGAAATCATTTCAGAGAGTGGTGCTTCCTGTGAAGAACATAACAGGGTGATACTTTAGATTGGGTTATCAGAGAACGTTGTACAAGGGTGGTTACATTTGAACCGACACCTAATTGACAAGGACAGCAGTGGTGAGGTCTGGGGACAGTAGGTCAAATTCAAAGACCCTAAGGTGTGAAGACCAGTAGTGTGGAGAGAATGGTAGGAGATATGGGGAAAGGTAAGCAGGGGCCAGGCCCTTTCGGACCTTCTGTGCCATGGTGACAATATTTGTTCACAATCACTCCCTGCAATATGCTTAAGGGACCACGAGCTTCCCCAGTGCCCTTCCCCTAGATCGGGTGTGGAGGTGGCGCACGCTCAGATAAACACAGGTAGACTCATGCCATTGCCGTCACTACACTGAGCTCATGGGGTAAAGGTTCTGCCTCATTCGTTTTTGCATCTGAACACCCAGCACAGCACCTGGTACATAATCAGCAAACATGTGTGAGACACGAAACTAGAGTGTTGTCAGCGTGCGATGTCCCACTTGCATCAGTGTCATCCATGTGGGGGTTGGGGGTTATTTAACATGAGGATGACAAGATGTCCCTTCCAAGCTTATGAATTCAGACTGTCTGGGAATGGAGCTTTCGTTTTGTATTTTCAACGAGCTCCTGGAGCTATTCTTATGTGTAGGAAATTTGAGAACTGACCTCCTTTTCATTTCTCCCAAGAAGTTCCTATTATATTATGAAAATCTCAAAGGCAAAAATACATTGTATATTCATGAGAGCGTCCTGCTGACAGCTGCATGTGTGTACGCTATTTTATATGTTGTGTCTTAATGCGATTAGAATATATAAAATAAGTGTGTCCATTTTTTAACATACAATCTATGTTACTTCAAGCAAAATGAGTGAAATTGGGAAATTAATTCTATCCCTACATTTGTTCTATTCCATCTACTTGATTTTATTTAAAACAAACAAACCTGGAGCTTGGCTGAGGAAGACACGTGACAGGACCAACCTTGTCCGCCGATGCCAGCAAATCTTTGAAATCCAAGAGCTCAGGGCTGAAAACTCTGCATAAAAGCAGAGTAATACAAAGTTGCCAAGTGGTAAGAACATATATTGCCCTAATGAACTAATGTTTAAAAGAAAAGCAATTGGATAAAATGATAAAACAATGAGTTGAAATTCAGAATAAACTTCTACCTTTGATGAGTTCTAGCCAAATATTGGTGAAGATTTAGGTTCCTTTCCTCTTTCCTCTTCAGTGGTTAGAAAGAAATGGGAGGAAAAGGTGGAGCATTAAGATGAAGCCATAGCACAAAGTTCAGGTGAGAGTATTTTTTCTGCTCTGAGTCCAGTGTATTTTTGAAAATCCCTCAAACACTGCAGACATAGCAATTGCTTAAAGTAGTGTCTCCAAGAACGAAAATGATAGACCCTCCGTCGGGAAGGGATGTGACTTTAGTGCTTTTTTTTTCCGTATGTGTATTTCCATCCAAAAGCCAAAGTAGGAGGCTGGTTGGGAGGATGGAAATTTCTCCGTTTCATCTTTAGGGGGTTTGTTTTGTTTGCTCTCTTATGACATCCCGATTTCACTGTCTTGTCAAAGCTGCATATGTTATCATCTCTCTCCTCCTGCTGCTATCTGCTTCCTAACAAAATATACAGTTCTTTGTACCCATGGCAGGGAAAACAAAAAGGCTGATCATTTTTTTAAACAAAAGCCCCTTAGAAGCTTGGCCACACACAAAAAAAAAGAATGATAAAATAAAATGATGCTCTAAGATACCGCCTAAGATGGCAAAAGGGTGAGATTTGCTTTGAGGTTCCAAGCCCAAGAAAAGAGGCTGCTAATTCCTGTTTCAAAGCCAAGAGCTTTGAACATAGATCATTTCATCAAGTCCTTCCATCCTCTCCTGCAAAAAAGAGACCGTATCTGATTTACTTGTTTTCCTGTTTTACTCAATGACATGGTTTCTATACAAAATTACCAGGAATAACTAAATCCCCTTTTCCCAATGAATCTGGTTTCTCTTTATCATTTCAAAATAACACACAATTCTTTTTTTATTTTTTTTTTTTTGGAACTTTCAGATTCATTTCTAGCACCTCTAGTCAATTTAGCCAGAGTGATTTTAATTTCCTCCTTAACCCTGTGTTTGCCACCACATCTGGCATTGTTACAATCTGGCAGTCTGCAGGCTACATCATGGCCAACAAGATAGTGTTTAGCCAGCACAGTGGTGTTTCTAAATTGAATTTGAATGCCTTTGGATGAGTACACTCTCCACTATCAACAGTTGCCTCATACCTGGCTGCTTCACGCTTTGGTCTCTGAAGGAATCCTGGCAAGATCAGTTCCGGTGCTGATCTTTGCCAGTATCTCCATCTTTTTTTTTTTTCCCCCTGCTTGCACAGCTAAGTTTGGGGGAGTGTTTTTGTATGTGTGTTGGTCACGTTAGTATGTGTTAACGGCGTCTGTGTTGATTGTGTGTGTATAGGAGTTGGGTAGGGGAGTTGTATGTGTGAGTTGTGTGGGGGGGTTGTTGTTGAGTGGGGATCCTAAGGGATCAGCTGGTTGTTTTGATTTTGTGTCTTTTGTTTCTTTCCCCAGTATAGCCAGATAAAGTCTATCTCCTTTGGGAGATTTTAATAGCTATTTAAGTTAGGTGTTTTTTGTGTTTTATTTGCCAATATTGCCATATAATTTATGTACTTTTTTCTTATTCTCCCCAAAGACAAAATCTTGATATAACAACTTCTCATTCCGTTAAAAAGACTGTTCTGGGCCTCGCATATTTGAGTCTGTCAGTTAAGACCTCAGGGTACAAGAACTTTACTTTAGCTATAGCTGGTGGTGTTTTGGACTTAGGACTTTATCACAAGAAAATGTTGGGATAAAAGAGATGCTGGGATGGCTCAGCGGGTTGAGCGCTTGTCTTACAACCCTGGGGTTCGAGGATCAAATCCCGGCCCTGGCCTGTGCGGGCCCATATTCTGAACTGGGGTGTGCCCCAGTTTGGTTCTCTCCAGGGCAAGCTTCCCATGTGGGAGGCCCCAACCTGGTTCCTGCCCTGTGTGACCCCCTACCCACCTGTGTGGAATGAAATTATATCAAAAACAAATGACGTACAATGACTATGGAGACTGGGCCCTCCCCACTTCTGTGTCTCTGTCTGTCTCTATCTCTCTGTTAAAAACAATAAAAATAAATTGAATGATATTAGAGAGCTATAAACAAGGTGCTTCTTGCATTAATACCCATCCTATTTTACTAAGGACCAATTCATCCTCTTAATTCTTTGCTGATTTTCCTCTGGCATCATTTAGCAAATCACTCCTTGAATCATGGCTGGTTTACCAAAAACAGAGAACTCTTACATTGCCTTTGACAGGGTACCAGTTCAGATGTTCAGCACCTAACTCATCTGTGTTCTGTGTTCTTCTTAATTTGGTCTTTGACTACTGTGTGCAAAGCTAGAAGCAGGATGATTTTGTACACTGCCTACTGCAACTGCCTGTTATAACCAATCAGTTTAATTCTTTGTGCTACATAACGTGGCTTTGTAAAATATGAGCACCATTTCCTGATTAACATCTCCCCCACTACTCAGATTTATCTTTTAGTCCTTGTTTACTATGGCTATTTTATTATCATTTACCACCTCACTGAAGCCATCCAAAATTTTATTATTTAATCACTACTTATCTAGTTTTTTAGGCATTCTATTTACAACTGTATTTATGAATTATGAAATATTTACTGATATGTGAGTGGGTGATCATTTTTATGTGTCTGTGCATCTCAGATAAGGAACAAATAAAGTCACAGGTAAAAACAAATGTAAATTAGATAAAGAAAGTCTTCTCAGGTGTATCAGCTATCTCTTGCTGTATAACAAATTACCCCCAAATCTAGCAGCTTAAAGCTATAATAAACATTGGATAATGTTCATAGTTTTTGTGGGCCAGAAATTTGGGAGTGGATTAAATAGGCAGTTCTGGATCAAGACCTTCATGAGGTTGCAGGCAAGATGCATTGGCCGGCTGCAGCATCTGAAGGCTTTACTAGGGCCAGAGGACCTCTTTCCTAAGTGGCTTGTTCCATGGGTGACAAGGTGGTACTAGCTGTAGGTGAAAGGCTCAAGTTCCCTCTAATGGGGTTCCTACACAGAAATGTCCCCATGACATGGCAGCTTGATTCCAAAGCAGGAGATTTGAAAGAGAGGAAGGAAGATTCTCTTTCATGGCCCAACCTTGGGACCAACTGTTATTTCTGCCACATTGTGTTCCTTAGAAGGGAGTCATTCAGTTCAGCCCACATTCAAGGGAAGAGGGATTAGACTGGACCTTTGGAAATAAGAAGCATCAAAGATTCTGTAAACATATTTTTAAAACTACCACATCAGATTCCTATTATTTTTTACTTCTATAATACCCATGTAATTCACAAATTGGGATAGATTGTCAGTATTTATTTTTTTTTATACATCTCAAATGTGATAGAAGGCCGCTGTGGGAGGCAAGGTCCTTCCAGGTGCACAGAATAACCTCGGGAAGGACAATATTATGTTGTTTTTCATTCCATTTGTTTCTGTCATAGCTTCCCAGATTAGTTGTTGTGTTTAATAAAGTTAGAACCATTTATTGGTCCTGTAAAGAAAACAGTTTCAGTGTGTACAACTCATTTAGCTAAGTGGCTGGTTTTTAATAGAAAACAGAAACGTGACTAGGTCAGTAGTTTATCAACAGGTTTTACATGTGTCTCACCTGAGCTTTTATAGAATAAGGATTTCTGGCCACTAGCCCAGATCTCCTAAATGACAAATTCTAGGGAATAGAGCCCTGAGCCTAGTTATAGTATTTAAAGTTCTAAGTGATTCTGAAATAGCCAGTTAGGACAATATTTGGGAATCATTGCCATACTTAACCAAATCTATTCACCAACTAGAATCACTTGCAAAGAAGAAGGGAAGTCATTGCTACTCTCCTGGTGATCAACTTCCTTTTGCTTTCAGAGAAGTCTCTATCTGGGTTTCTGGGCACTTTTTTTCTACTGGGTCCAGACTGATAATGACTACAGGTTCTGTAGCTGTGTCCCCCAAGGCAGTAGCATGAGGGGCTGTCACAGTGCTAAAGGCACTGGCCCAGAAATGCACTGTTCATGCTTTCTGAGGACAAGGACACTCTTTCTGATTATAGTTGTCCTCCTTTTACCCGAAGGCTTTCCATGTAACCAAGGGCGCATAGCAATGACATGAGCGCTTGGAAAGGAAATGTCTTCATTGATTTTTATTTCAAGAGTTGGAGCTCCATAAAAATGGTTCAGGCTTGTTTTACAGTGTCAGTTTGTGGAATTGAGGGGAGAATTGTTAAAGCCCGTCTATTTTCCCAAACTTTTAACCACCCTAATGAATTAATCCATAGATAATTGATTGAAGTCAATGCAATTACCCTAGGAAGTAAAGCTTGTTGAAAAGAGATACGGTAACACATTAAATAAACAGCAATTTCAGCTATTAACTGAATTTTACCTGGGCTCTGATAATTTACTATATGAGTTTCCTCTAAAAGAGAGGTTGTGGGATCCCTTTACCAGTGTAGAGACCAAATGCTGGAGTTTACATGTTGATATCATATTGTGGAAAAAGAGGATAATTCTGACGAGCATTTTTCCAACAGCCTCAAGATTCCCAGGATGCATATTTGATATACCCAGTAAATCTTAGAATATAATGCTTTGAGTCTTTCAGGCAGGAAGCTCATTCTTCCTCTAGCACCACCACTTATGTATGGCCTTAAAACATCCCAGTTACATCTAGAGAGATTTACATTATTTTTAATAAGCTGCTAAAAAGAAAGTGTCTATAAGTATTACACAAAATAAGGATGATCACAAGAATATCATATTTCTAATGAACTTGGCAGTTAAAAAGCAGTGTTATAGAGGTCACCCTTTGCGTATCAAATTTCTGTGCCCAAGCCTGAGAAGTTTCATACACAACCCAAGACCTCAGAAGGTTGCCCTTACCAACTTGGAACCTGACTTTTAGTAACTCATCTGCATTTATCTTCTGAATCTCACATCTTCGTCCTTCATTTTCTGTTTTCTGCAAAAAGCTCCTGACTTCTGCTTCTCCATCTCGAATATTCCTGCCAAGTGGATTATTTCCAAAGACACTGTTGTCATCTTCTTGCTGACCTATTCCAAAATCTCAGTTGTTTCCATTTCTTGTGGTGGTGATCCCAAAGCAGCAGTTTAATATTGAAGACCTTCTTGGCCTAGTTTTCCTTACATTTCCAACATTGGATTCAATTCTCATACCCCATGGGGTTATGCTTTGAATGTTCTTTCTTCTTTACTCATAACCTGAAATTTCTCCTAACACAATGGCGTTCTACCTCCTGAAAATATGTTATAGTCCCAGTCAACATCTCCTTTCTAAAACATTCTCCTCTTCTCACATATGGATGCCCTCCACCTCTGAGTCCCTGTAACAGTTGGGAAACAGTGTGGCATCATGCAAAGTAGAGAATGGAGGCTTTAGAGGGAACTAGCCTGAGTTAAAACTCTACCTCTACCACTGCCTAATTGCAACTTTAAACAAATAACCTCTCTAGCCTGAGTTTCATTTGTAAACAAAAGGTCATAATACCTACCTCTTAGGGATACAATGGGAGTTAAGTAAGCCTTTAGCACAATGTTATGATTGCTAATATTCTGCACTTGGCCATTTAACTCTTACACCCTGGTATTATGCATTGACTTATTAGCTGTGTGTTGCTTGTGTTGTGTTCCAGACATATTGGCATCCATCTAAAAGAAACTTGTGCCATCAGATCTTTACAATTGAATCTGGCATAGAGCTTTGCATAAAGTGCTGTAATAGATAATTATCATAATTTATTAAGCACTTAACTATAAGTCAAGTATTCTGCTATATTCAAAACAGTCTATAAAGTAAATCCTGTTATCACCATTTTTTTACATTAGAAAAGTTAGGCTTGGAGATCCAAGGTCACCTAGCATAAAAGCCATAGAACAAGAGGTTGAAGCAGGCTAAGTGGCCTAAGTGTTAAAATGTTCACTTCTAGAAGAATGAGAGAAAAGAGAGATTGACTGAGAAAGAATGCAAGCTAGGTTTAAATCCTGGTTCACCATTTTCTAGCAGTATACCCTTGGGTAAATTTCCTAATCTGTATAAGCCTCAGTCTCTTCATCTGTAAAGCGAGGCTATTAATAGTGTTTACTTCCTAGGGTCCTTGTGAGAATTAAATGAGGTAACCCATGGTAAAGTACCTGGCATTTACTGAAAGCCCTATAAATGCTAACTATTAATATTTCATTATTATGCCCATGCAATCTGTGCACTTAAATCTTATGTATATTTTCCAATTGACTGGTATCACACCACAGTCTCTTTGGACTGAAATAGGTGGAGTAAGTCATGGAAAACCCAGGACTAAGCAGGTACATGAATTGACTTTTTTACACTGGAACATAATGCAGGATGCTGTTTTCCAGACTGAACACTTTCAAAGCTTACTCATGGGGTGATAATAACATTCCACGCTCACCTTTGCTGTGTCCAGCAAATACACATGTCTGCTTTTCTTGTTATATAGAAATTCAACTACATGAAGGCAATAGAACTCTCTGGGATTTGGGGAAATCATTGCACTCCTTGTGCCTGATGATACTACCCAGGGTGTGTTATAATCACCCAGAAACACATTGCTTGTTATATCTTGTTGAGATTCAGTCTCTATGTAAAAATAAAAATTAAAAAAAAAAAAGTGGGATAATGTTCTAGGAAAGCCAAATCCACGCCATTGGGTGACTTAGAGGGTCCAGCATTATGGGGTGATTTCAGTGACCATGATGTCAAAAGACACTCAGATGAAGCCCTCACACTTTCTAAAACATTTACTTAAAATATGGTCACCATTTCTAGTATATTTAAAGGCAAACTGGAGTAGTATTCTAGGAATGTGCTTCTAAGAGCTTCGCTGCTCCAGGGGGATTACAACGCAGAAACACATGGAGTCATATCCGTGAGGAGCTGTTCTCTGTTGGGAAAACCCCAGAGTGGAAAATCATCTCCTCATGCAAATGATTAACTAGATGGATTTTTCTTTTTAAGACACTAGTACAGTGTCCCCCAGGCTCCTGTGTCATCCCAGTGGGGTTTTGGACCACTGGCTCAGATTCTCTTTCATAGGTCTGCTCATGGTTATCATTAGCTCATCTGCTCATCTGCTCATTCAGCAGTTACCAAGTGCCTAGTATGTGCCCCATCCTATTGCAGCTGTTCGGGATGTAAGATAAGTGAGAGCCCCCCACCC